>JAAGNO010029313.1:55957-67253 GCA_033439905.1 Ceryle rudis
GATTTTATTTTATTTTATTATTTTATTTTATTTTTTCTATTTTTTGGTGTACTCATCTCTCAGAGTAATTTCTGAATTTTACTGTTGGTTAGCATGAAATGCAGTGGCATTTAAAACAAAATCAGTGTTCTAAAGCAATTTTGAGCGTACGTTTACATTCTATTTTACAATATTTCTTTAATGGCACATGATAACATTTTATCCAAAAAAGAAGTTTTGGGGCTTTTTTCCCTTCAAGTAGGTATTTTCCCTTGGTGAAAACCTGTAATACTCTCCTAGTCAGGACGAACTGATTAAAATCTTTTGATTATTTAAAGTAACTAGACTATAAAACAATAAAACCAGACACAAATAAAAATACTTACCTTTTTTTTTTTCTCACCTCACTTTAATAATGAAAAGTGCCATTGACAGTAACACAAATCATATTTTTAGGTGAAAACTATTACTTTAGGTTAATTTTATTTAGTTTTCTGTAATATTTGACTTGCTAGCTGTTCATTTTTTTTCCTCAAAATTTTGTCTACAGAGGTTTAACATTTCCATAGGTTTCAGTGTACCTATATGCAGGTTTATATACATGGGTAACTTTTCAGGAGCAGGACTATGGAAACGTAAGGAATATGCTAAGGGGTTACTTCAAAGTTCAGATTTTGATACTAAATGAGAGAATTTTTACTGGATACAAGGAAGAAACATATGAAAATTATAACATTACCTGAGTAGTTAAATCATTCTTCAAGATGTTTCAGTATATCTGGGCACTTCCAAGAGACAGCCTTCAGCTGGAGATACGTCTGTAGCTTTTGTCATCCCTTGTAACTCTGGACATATTATGAGCATCAGGAAAGGTTACAGGTTACAAATGCTTGGTGGAAATAAGGCTTCTTAGCAAATATTTCGAATAGTCAGGTTACACTGGATGTACTGTAGCTTTTATTGCACTGTATTTCCCAGTTACAGCCATTGCTGTAGTTTAGGGGTAAGGAAATAATTCTTGCTTGTTAAATACTTTACACCATGGCAGATTTTAGTCTCTTGAACCTGTGCTGTTGGTAGGAGACTGTATCTTTGAAAGATGAAGAGGTTAGATATCATGTTAGTGTATCTAAGTTCCCAGGCATAAATCATAATAATAATTATTTAACGTAACTGGAAAACATTTACAATGTTGAGAATGTCCGCACTGGTGCATTAAAAAAAAAAAAGAAAGATATACCAAAAAACTATCTAAGAACTGGGCAAAAACTGGTCTTCAAAGACTTCCATAATGAAGACCTGCTAGGTGGAAATAAAATATTGGGAATATTTCAATATAATATTCCATAGTCTATTTTATGTAGTTGTAAGAAGGATCATTTTAAAAGTGTAAAATATATGGATCTAGAGTATTCTGGAATGAAAAAGTAATATTTTACTCATTTTAATTCTAATAAATATTCAGACTATTCATTTCTTAGTCATAGTGTTATTTCTTCTGAACAGGTGGAGGAAATGCTATTTTATTTATAAAAATATACCCTGCCTATTTGGTAAAATCTTCACAGTTTGCAAGCTTTAAAAATCTATTAAATAATGTAAGGATCTGTGCATAAGTAATAAGCACTTATTGATGGTCTGATTTACATAAGAATAAGATTTTGGAATAAGCCAACTGTCATCTTCTCTATAATTCCCCTCCACAGAATGATATGATTCCTCTTACCAGATGGAAAGGCAAGTAAAATTATACTGGGTTATGAGTCAAATTCACCATTCTATTGATATCACTGCAGCTTTGTTTGCTGATAGCAGAGTAAATCTGTCCCCCACTGTTCCCTCTCAGAGCTTCACTTCCTGCTTTCTGGTAGGGGAAAAATTGACAGCAATCATATAACAAATTCACCTTATTAGAACTTCTTTTATCAAAGACACACACACACACACAACCCCTAAACCAAAGAGACAGAACCAAACAGCTGGGGAGAGTTCTAGTTGCTGGAAGTTTAGTAAAAACAACTTCTATTGAAGAACTTATTTTATGTGATAGAGGGTATAATCCATTTAATGCTAGTTACTATGGTGATCTGTGTTTTTCTAAAGTCAGTTTAAAAATGTAATATTTAGTGGCTTAAGATACTAGAGGAAACTGTATTTTTTTTTCTTTCAATATATTTTTTCCTTTTTCTGTCATTCGGTCGTATTCCACCATTAATTTTATGTATTTGGTTGTGTTTGGCATGAGGTATTTTCTCCTTGTTCATGCTGACTTCAGTCCTTGAGTTTTCCAGTTAGCAGAAAACTATGATGTACCTATGCATATTACTCCATTAGCTATGATGTTTCAAAGCTATGATGGTTCCAGCAAAATCTGGCATGTAGAGATCTAGGTGGATTTAGTGACTGTTTCTGTTGTTACTTCACTACCTGGAAGTTTTAGTTTGCTTATATATGGGTAGGTTCAAGCCCTCAGCTAGTTTGTCAGGAGCTAGATCAATAGGTTGCTAAGGAGAACAATAAAATAAAGCTCCCACTTCAGTATTAAATATATGTTTTAAATGTACTAATTTTCTGCTCTACATGTAGGGATTATTGCCAAATCTATCAAGGATTTGATATGCCTTTTTTTTTGTTTTTTTTTTTTTTTTAATTAATTCATGTTTCTGGCATCGACCATTTTTGCTTAAATTGCAGCTTTCATTTAAGTGATATGTCTAATATCAAAGCTTCAGAACATGACCCAAATGCACTTTAATGGCTTAAACACTCAGCAGGCAAATATGAGAAACTTGAAACATTTGAGATAATTTTTCTCAAATTTGAATAAAAATGAAGATTGTGATTTGGAACAGGCCTTGTGCAGTATACATATATATTTTAAAAGGTTTTGGCAGTATTGCATGTCACTATCAGTATCTTTTTTTTTTTATTTTCCTGGTTTTGGTTTTGTGTGCTACTCACTTTCTCTTCTTCAGTATATTCAGTAAGAAGTAGAGTTCATGAGGCTCTCTGGGCTCTTTCAGAGTTGCGGGCTTCCTGTAAATGTGAAATGACACTTTTCGTAAGCATTGTTACATTGCAAATTTACATTTTATTCAGGAAATTGCCTGACTTTTTGAAAATGTAGATGAGCTGAAGTTTGCATGTCCTGTATTGTTCCTGGCAGTGTTTACAGTGAAGAAATGAGAAGGAGCCAGTGGCTAAGGGAGCAGCTGCAAGCACTTAGCCAAGAGCTTTGTGTATTGATGTTTCATTGTGGATCAGTTGTGAATGTGTTAAATCTGGAGAACACTACACTATTGACATGGCAGTGTAAAAATAGTTATGTTAGCAAGTTGTCTCTTGCCAAGAGCTGAATTAAAAATGGTACATGTAATTTTCTTAGGTGTTCCATTCTGATGAAATATGCCTTTTATCTTTCTGAGTTCGGTACTAATTGTCTGGAAAATGGGGAACAGTTTGGGCGTGAGGGTTTCTCTTTCATGCGAATAAAGTAATTTTGCTGTAGGCTTCTAAATTGAGCTCTTCCATAACTGACTGTATGCACATATATAAGTATGTCTTTTGGTTTGGCAAGCTCAACAGAGCAGAATCTACTCACCACTGGGCTTCAGATGTTCTCTAAGGTTTTTTATATTCATTATTTCTTCTCCAGGCTACCTCCAAAAATACAAATTATAGAGCAAAACAGTCTTGTCTTTACAAACTTCCAGACACTCCTGGCTGTAGAATAGGAATACAAGCAGTGTACCCGTCTCTTGTGCAACTGGTTTATGTTTATGTTATGTATGTGTGCTGGATGTAGATTTCATTAAATAATAACTTTTTTGTTTCCTCTTTGAAAAATATATGGTGCTGGAGTTTGTTTCAAAATAAGTGAATCAAAATACCTTGTTTTTAAAAATTGTTCCTCCTGTGCCATGGCCGTGCTATTCAGTGATTGACATTGGAATAATCTGTTTTGCTTAGTGTGGGATATATCAGTAAAGCAGTGGAACAAGGTAGGCTGCCTAAGTCTTTCACAGATGATGTGCCAGTGAGACCTGTTTTGAATGCCAGTGCTCAGGATGCATTTGTTATAAAGCAGACCTCTTTTTAAAAAAGTGCTAGTAATTTGTGGTGCTAAGTGTTGCTATAGTTCCAATTGTCTAGCGATCTATAGGTAAGGTAATACATCTACATAGTATTTTTATTATAATATAGTAGAACAGTTGACAAAGAACAGACAAATTTGCAAGTTCTTTAGGTCTGAAATCAGACTCATAAAGATTTAAAGCTAAATATAAGCTGAAGATAATTATTCTGTCTTTAATTAGCTATTTGAGTCTGGACTGGGATGAATTTAGGTGTGGGATTGATGGTAATGGTTACTTTTGTATAGGAAAAATAGAAACGGATAGCCTGTGCCACAAGGAGGAGATACTGGGAAGAGGAGAAGAAGGGAGGTTATGACTGCCATTAAACTGCTTTATTATGGTGTCTGATTTTTTTGTTATCCATCAAAGTTGTGGCCTTAGCTTCTGTGCTTGTTTTTGGAAAGCGCTTGGGAGGCTTTGTGGCTGTTCCCATACAGGTAAGGAGGGGGCAAAAGGGCCTTGGGGCCTGGGCTGGCTTACATTGTGTCCAGGGCTAACTGAAAGCAGAAATGTGTCTATGTGCATAGCACAGTGCTTCACCTTAGTCCTCAGACATGGTCACAATAAGTTCCAAAGACCTATTGATGAATTTGAGGGGGTTTTATCTGCAGTTTAAGCTTTTGCAATGATGTCAGGGCAGTGGTGCATTGCATCCTTTAAAGTGTGCAATGAAGGCATCTGGGAATGCCTCTCTGGGGCCAGGACTAGAATTGCAGTTAAGATGGTAAAGAGTTGTAAGCATATGCTACATGCCTGATGGAGAGTGAAAGCTTTGTGAGTATTTACAAGAAACCTTCCCCTTCACTTGACTTCCCAGGAATCCTGCTTCTCTCTTGCGAGACATGTTGTTGTGTTAGGTGTGCAGCTCCATCCCAAGATGTCCTGATTTTGTTGGCCTTGTTGGCTTGCTGCCCCCTGCAAGCTCTTTGGATTAACCATCTGTTTTGCCCCAGTGCGCCGACGGAGCACCAAATGAGCACCAGCATGAGATGTTAAGTAGCAGATGCTGATAGACTATATTGATTACCTGAAGATACACTAATTGTGTATGATCTTCTTCATACAGCCTCACTTTTCTCCTGTGATGTCTACCGAGGATAAAATAGACAATTAACACGTTCTACTAGAAGTGCTTAAAAATATTATAGTAAAAAACATTTATGAAATTCTGTCCCCTTGATCATTCATGGTAGCACCATACTGGGGAGCCAGCACAATATTTTTACTTTTTTTCTGTGTTTCATTAAAGGAGAATTGATCCATTTTCATGAAAAGATTAGCAACACATTTATGGGGTTTTGTGTTGTTGTTTGGTTGCCCTTTTTTTTTTTTTTTTTTTTTAAATAAGGCTGTTTCTTCCTGAAATGACAGCATTCATTGATGCGGAAAGCATCAGTTCTCAATAAATAGTGAGTAGTATTTATGCTTCTTAAATGACTGAAAATAGGGGGTTTTAATTTTTAATTTAAATAAAAAAATCTTTTAAATAGAAATGAGTAAGCAATTATTTGACCTGTTCTATTATTATTATATCTGTATGCTGTTAATATACATCATTTTCCATCTGAGATACTTGATTAAATGCACTCTGAAATTAATTAAAATTAATTTGGTTTTAACAATAAGATAGCTTTGTTATTAAATCCATTAGGAAGTATATATAAGAATTACTTCAGTAAAGTTGTCTCTTGAACTATCAGGCCATTTTACAACTAAAATAAAAACATTAGAATATTGCCTGTCAAAAGAACTATTTCCCTTCCTGTATGTGGAAAATGCAAAATATATACGTAATGGGAGATGAATTGCAGTTTAACCATCACATCTATTTTTTTATAAGTGAAACTGATGTAACTCGCATCTCTTATACACTCCAGGTTTCCCTTTTTTTTAAGAGGGACAGAAAATGTGCTCAATGAGCATTTACAATGAAAATCAAATTTTTCAATAGAGCCTCTGTTAAGTTTGTCATTTTAAAAGAATATCGGAGTGATTTGAAAGTGATACTGATTTTATTAATTGACAGGCAACTGAAAATATTGGCTATTGTAGAGTTGTCCTCTACTGAAAACAATTTTGTAATACTAGAGTATGCATTTGGTAGCTCTAAAGTGGTTCTGTTACTGATGTCACTTAATCCAGAAAATTGATCACATAATTTTGATCAGGACTGAGCAAAGGCTCAAGGGTCTATTGCTGTGTGTCTGTTGACAGGGCTTGTGCTATCCAAGTCAATACATTGCAGTGGATATACCTCTAAACCTAGTTCAGTCATAAATTGATTTGTATCAAAAAAAGCAGCAAGAATATATTAATGATAACTACTTGCTCAGGCCTGTTTTGTCTTTTGAAATGAGAATGGATATGCATGAAGGTTTTTATTTCAATGGAAAGCAGTCTTCTAAGGTAGACCTGTCCTGAACATCCACATTTTCCTTATTTTCACTGTGCAAGTTTAATGTTTATAGTAATCCAAACTTTTGTTTCTTTTCAATGAAATGAATTGTCAGTTTAACAAAATAGATTCTGAGAATCTTGATTTCTTCTGAAGAGATCTACAGTGCTTGTGACTTTTGGGAGCTCTTGAAAATTGCTTCAATATTCTCAGATATTAACACTCAGATAAAATATTATCCACTGTGCAGTGTAGATCTGGGCTTATAATTTATGTCTGATAGGCCATTAGTAAGGTAATTAGTAATTGGTAAAAGAGTTGTTAGAGTTGAAATAAGCATCTGCTTTAATCAATTTGTCATTAAGCCAGTACAAGTATATAGGAGGCAGTGGGAAAAGAAAATACCAGTGTGAAAGCTCATAGCTCTCTGTAAACTGTCAACACATAGCTAAATTAGAAATTAAAACTTTACCTCTTTATGTGGCTTTACATGGATTGCTCAGTACTCAACTTGCGCAAAATACCATGTCCTGTTTTTATACTTAAATAGTTTTCAAAATCTTAAAGATACGTAAAAGAAATGAAGCTACGTTGTGATGAAAACCCAGTAGCTATATCTTTCAGCTTTGGCTTGTGATATTTATTCATTTTATTCACTAAGAAAGGGGAAGAAAAAAAGATTTTCTTTATACAGCAATAAGAAAATGCTAGGACCCTGTGAGTACTACTGACACTGCTTGTTAGGAATCTCCTGGTGATGGAAAGATTGCTTTTCTTCTCCTCTTACGGTCTTTAACAGAAGTAATATGCATCTTCCTACTGCTGTTTTCATTTTCTGTTTTCACTTTCGGTCAATTGTATACCTTTACATATAGATGAAAATTTAGCTGCAATAGTTACATTTCTGGTTTTAAAGTTAAAATAATTTGTTTCATTTTGTTGCCAGTTATTAGTTTTAAATTGCTTCAGTAGTTGCTGAGGGTGTTAAAAGAAGCTTGCACATAAAGGATTAAAATTATACATAGATAGAACTAAGAAATACATTTTGGTATTAATACCTAGGAGTGAGAAATGCTTTGCTTCTCATTTCTTTTTTCATGAAGCTGCTGATAATTGTATAGACGAAGCACACCAATTACACAGTGCTAAATCATGCTTAAAGAGACCTCAGTCTGGGGAGCCTTCCAGTTACAACAAACTTGCATTCTTCTGCAGTCCTGTGTCCAGACATCTAGAAGTCATCCAGGTTTTCTTATATATTGTATCTACGTTTCATCACAACTCTGTATCTGCAGTTGTTGTAGAAGACCCCATGTCCTCATGCTTCCCCATGTCCCCAAACCAGGCAGTGCTAGAAAAGCTTTCTGTAACACTAGCTGCTGTATTAATGATGTGCTAACTAAAATGATAGATTCTTTTTATTCTGTTGTGAAGGTAAGGGTACTGTGTACAATATTTCAAAGAGTAGCTTAGAAAACAGTACATATTTAAGTTGTAGTTTAACAACATGAAGAAAAATAGGGGGCTATAAAAACTATTTTTCACAAATGGGGTTAAAGTCCTATTCTATTTGATTGGTGAAATGTGATGTGATTAACTGTATTGTTATTCTTCCTTGCTACAGATTTGTCTAAGAGGAATAATTTTTTCACTCCAGGTTAAAAGTCTGGAGATAGGCTACTTGAGACAATGAATTCTGCAAGCATATGTAAGCACATATGCTTAAACAAACATCCTTTTCTATTACCTTTTCGTTCTTAGCCTGGATTACCATGAGAATGACATCAAAATAAAATACGAAAAGGTTGTAAGTTATAATGAACAGTATTACTGAGAAGTATCTGTAATATTTTGCCTTTTATAATATAAGCTACAAAAATTTGACACAAGTTCTCCATCTTATACAAGTTATTTTCAGGAAATGATAACTGATGGGGCAACAACAAATAAAATAGGAGCATTCTTATCTATAGTCACTAGCTGAGAGATAACAATGTGTAGAAATGGTCCTTTATTCTTTTCTTCTTTTGTACTGAAAAATCACCTTTAGAAAGTATAACATATAAATTAAGTTGCATAAACTTTGCATGCTTTGAGCTCTCTACTTTTTTTAGTGTATGTACTGAAAAGTGTTATTCTTTATCTAACTTAACTAGATAATGGGAGGGACGATGACTTGATTACAAGAGATGATATCCTAAACTTCAACAGTAAAGCCTGAGTGGTTTATTAGATTATCACTCCAACTTCTGCTCTCCATCTATTATTTTTATATTATAAGAAAAGGAATTCTTCAGCAATTAAAAAAAAAAATTACAGTGTACTACAAGTCAAACTAAATACTTAGCTAGAAAAGCTCTTTTAAATAGTGACAGGAGTCTGACTTGGAATCAAAGCAAACGTGTCATCAGATCTGAAAATTTGACCTGCCACAACACTTTCACTCGCTGTAAGACAGAGCAGTGATAAATTTAGGAATACAAAATTACAGCAGAAAGGCAAAGAGAGAGCAGCGAGATTGCTAAACTAACCAAAGAAATGTGTCTAAAGTGGCACTCTGTCCTCAAAGAAAAGTTGTTGGGCTGCTCACAGAGAAATTATAAGAATAAAGGGTAAATGAACAGTCAGATATGCCAAAAGACGTTTTATCAATCAGGTTTCATAAAGAAGGTTTAACTTAAGGAAAAAAAAAAAAAAAAAAAAAAAGGCCTGGAAATGAGTTCTTACAAGATCCAGAAGGAGATGAGGGCAGCAATTATTTTTAACAGATGCTTCAAAATGACTTTCTAATCCTGTTCTTGTTTAGGTCATTTTATCCTCTCTTACGTATGGCCTTGATTTAATCACAGATTTGGGCCCTCATTCAGATAAATAGTTAAATAAACAATAACTTTCTTGTTACTTAAGTTAAAGAGGGGATATTTCCCTGATTTAGTGTGAATTGGGGAACATATGATTTACTTTTACTTTCTCCTGCTCTTGGGAGACTGATTATAAATTGTCAGGCACAGAGTAGGAGCATCCAGTGTTGATATTTTGCTTCACTCATTCATTTTCTTTGTCTTTAATATTATTGTTTTCTGGACTTGGTAAGGTTTTTTGAGGTGAGGCAGAGTAATGCTGAAGTTGAGAAATGATGATTGTAAGAAGTGAAAAAATACATAAATCAATCCTTTATGTTGAACAGAAAGATTGCCTCCTCTATATTTATGAATAAAAGAAGAGGTAACAGCGTATCTAAAGAAATGAACACCTTTACTGCTGTTCAGTGCTATCCACATAGAAGTAAAATATCTCTGAGATTCAGAAGTGGAAATTCTGTAAATCCATACTTTGGGGAAGATAAGCCTTTCTTTCTTTTATTTTTATTTATTTTTAAGAAAATGCATTTATTGTTTGTTATAAACATGATAGAAGTTCAAATTACATTATTCCCATTAAATGCAGGCCTTGAAACAGAAAACAGACATTGAGTAGAACAACCCAAATATTAGCCCGATATATCTTCTTCCTCCATAGTGGATATATCAAGCTATACACCAGATATATCCAGCTTTATGTGTTTCTAAATAGTATATTGTATACCATTTTCTGCGTGCTCAGAGTAGATTGTCATACATTCTATTAACACTCGGTAATAAAAACTACCAGGTAACATTTTGCTTGTATATTTTTTTCTGTAAATTCTAGTCATAGCTAGAAGTCATGAATATTTCTTAATATACCTACAGAAAACTGTACTACTTTCTTCCAGAATCCAAGCCCTATTACCACCATTTCCTTCTGTTATGGCAGTAGGTCATGAAGTGCACTCTTTTTAGTTTAAGCTTTCTTTTCATAGTGTATAAGTCTTATCACGTGGAGTTGACAAAGCCTAAGATTTTTCCTGGTTTTGGAAATCTTGATTTTTTATTTTTTTTTTTTAATTTATTTTAAAACCAGAATATATAACTATAGTTCTTTTATCTTTCTTTTGTGTAGTTTAGGTGAATTTGATATTTTGTCTTTTGCTTGTGTGCTCTCTGTTGACAGTAAACAAATAAATGAATCCAAGATTGCTTATAAAATATTTTGCATTTCAGAAATGATGTAGTGTTTAAGACACCTCTCCAAAGCCACTTTTGAAGTTGATTTTTGAAATCACAGGGTTGTTTCAGTTGCCTTAAAAAACAAAAGTACAAAAAGTGACAAAAAAAATGAAGTGAGAGAAAGCAGATGGGAAAGCTTAAAATTGCAGTATAGAAGATGTCATTTTTAGAAGATGCCATTTTTTTTGAGCCTGTCTTGTGATGGTCACTGGAGAATTTTAAGATTAAACCTTTAGTTGTGAATCAAGAGTAAAATGTTTTCTATAATGCATTCGGATGCTCTGCAAACGTAAAATAATCTTAGAGTGAGTTCTTTGGACTCTTTCCATTCTGATCTTACCGAAAGAGGATTCACCTCAGAGAGTGTTCCTCCACTATGATCAGGTGATTTCTCTCTCTCATTTATGGGAAGTTTGACAAGTACTTTTGTTTTTCCATACATGATGGACCATTTCAGTCACCAAAACTGTGTTTCAAGTGACATAAAATATTTTGCATTTCTGATTCAGAAACATAGAAATGTCTGGGTTGGAAGGGACCTCTAGAGGTCATCTAATCCAACCTCCCTGCTGAGAGCAGGGACATCCTCAACTAGAACAGGTTGCTCAGAGCTCTGTCAAACCCCACCTTGAATGTCTCCAGGGATGGGGCCTCAACCACCTCCCTGGGCAACCTGTTCCAGTGCTCCACCACTCTTG
>JAAGNO010029313.1:80079-99891 GCA_033439905.1 Ceryle rudis
CCAGGCCGCTGAAAAGTTCGATGTTTGCAAATTTTTCCCTCTTGATTGTTTACCTAGTTCTTGCCCAGTTGTCTGCCCTCCCCTCCCCCCCCCCCACCCCCGCCTGTCATTGCAATCCTCAAGGCTAGGAAGGGAGAACAGACTGGTGTTGATGTAAGCACTGGTATTTACATCAATCGATACAGTTTAAGACAGTAAGAAAACTACAGAGTTAGCCAGTGGGATGCTACAGATTATTTTAGTTTGCTCCTTATTTGTTTCCTTAAGTAGTGATGTAGGAAAGTAAGCAGACTACTAATTCAGTGCATGGATCGTATTGTGATTGGAGAAGTGGTCTGAGCACAAAAGAAAACACGGGAAAAATAGAGATAGGTCTAGGATGATTTAAAAGAACGAGATTTATGTAGGAAGTAACATGATGTAACATTTCAGGGACTTCATCTGAATACAGATGCTATGCCTAAAGGATAAACACAGATAGCAACAAAGCCGTCAAATCCTAGAGATAACAGGAACCATTCGTTAAACATCAGATTTCATTCTATCATGGCATTTCAAAACATGGCAGCAGTGGACACAAGTAATTTTTCCACATTGAATTATCAGAACTTAGTAAAAGTAGAGCAGGAAATGCGTAATTGACAGGACATGCAATAGCGTATTATGCAGATTGTGTGAAAACCATAGTCCATTGCTTCTGTTAATTATTTTCATTCCATTCTTCATTTCAATCATGCAATGAAAAAGCATAACAGCATTGTAGCTCAGGAACTTCATGAGGGGAAGGATTTCTTGAGCCAAAAAGTGTTCAATGTGCCATTGTGCAGGAATATCCAAGGAAATCTTATCGAAGTTTTCTTATATGTAATGGAAAGAGAGTATGAATACAAAAGGAAGCTTCATGAATTTAAAAGCCACAGTTTTGTTTGTCCGTGTAGATATTCTTGTAGGTCGTGTACGAGTCTACTTCTAGATTGTGTCTCTCATTTCTTGTAGGGAGGCTCTGTATTGCCTTGTTCTTTTTATTAGAAGCCAATTGTTCTGTGAATGATTGGAAGCTGATTCAATCCATGTAAATGAACTCTGTGTGGAGGCCAGAGGTGTTGTGCAGCTGACTTATGCATGTATACAAACCATAAATTTAACATTTTGTCATGACGTATTCGTATTTGCTGTTGTTACTGTTCTTTGGTATCTCAGCCAGCGTGATGTATAACAGTGACATCTAGATAGCAAAGTATGCATCCAAATTGCTGGATTAGTTCTTTGCATGTCAGCATTAGAAATCCATTGCTGTCGGAATAAGTGCTCCTGGGTATGAAGAAACATGCAGCAAAACCAGATGGTTTAGACTGATTGCGAGGAATCACTGGGACAAATGCCACTTCTGTGATTCTGACCAGAGTTGTATATAGACACAAGGCTTTAAATCATAAATGGAGAAATAGTTAAACCAGTGCTCTAGAGAAAATGAGAGTTTCAATTTACAATTCATTATATGCTCCTGTACAGAGGGTGAATTATAGCGTTGCTAACAATCACTCCTTTTGAAAGGATGTGATACTGTCCTTCATAAACCTCTTCTAGATACCTGTATTTCTAAGGTCAAAAACTTTCTAAAATGTCTGGTTTATGTACCTTACATTGAATGTCACAGTTCCAATGTTACATTTCAAACAGGAAGTACAACTGATAGAGTGTAGATCTACTACAATCAGAAACATAAAAATGAATCGGTAGGGTAAGTCATATTGTTTGCCTGCATAGTTGTTAGAATTTCCAGATGAGTTGAGTTCTCAAGAGTTCCCAATACCACCAAGAAAATTCCCACGTAAGACCAGTCTAGTATCCACCGAGAAAATGCAGTTGAAAAATTATACGTGAGTTTATGTACCTTATTTTCTTTCTTCCTTTTATCCTTTAAAAGAATGTTTAGTAACATTTTTTTATTATTTCTGGGTGCTACCATCAACAATGAAGAGAGCAAGTAGCTTTTCCCTTTTGGTTCTGGAGTTTGGTTGCCCACTTCATTAGAGTATGAAACTTCTGAGAATATTTTTCTCAGCAATGCACAGCAATAACATGGTCAAAATGCAGTAACATTGCAGCAAATTAACAATTTTGATAAATCTGGTGCTTATCTTTGGACTGTACAGATAATTTCATGGGTCCGTGACTACCTGTGAAATCAAAAAAGTGGAAGCTTGCCTTTTGCATTCAGAAGTATATTATGTATCTAGGCTAATGCTACTGTGTTTACTGCAGAGAAGACCTACTTTTACATTTGTTGGAGATTAGAGCATGACCCTTGAGCAGGATTAGAGAATCCAGAAATGGATAGAGATTGGGAGGGATGGGTCATTTACAAAGATAAATAAACAGGGAGGAACTGAGTGCTTCACTGCTTTTTGTGGAATTAAAACCTATTTATTGATCATTTATTCCCTATCTCTACAGGAATATATACCTCTGATGGAGGTATTTGTTGTATTTACAGCTGTTAAAACAGAGGATGCATGAATATCTGTACATAAAAGAAGCTGACAGCATGTACAAATTTTAACTGTTTTCCTAGGTTCATGGTGTTTCCTTCCACAGCTCTTTCTAATCTTTCTCTCACCTCAATATTTTATGAAACGTCATTTGTGGATGGCTTTGCATAGTGAGTCACCAGCCACTATTTCAAATGTTGTTCTGGGATGGAGCATGCAAAAAAGAGAGATGGTAGACCCAGCTGCAGAAGCCTTAAGGGTCAGGTGAACTGCAGAGCACTGACACCACAGAGCTTTTCTAGTTGACCTTGTAAACATGGAGGGGGGGAAATGGAAAGGCAAAGTATTGGTGAGCTCACAGATGTTTATCACTAAAAGCATGACATCTTCTATTAAAAATTTATTAAAAAAAAAAGTTACCAAATTAAATGTGTACCAGAGGTAGCTATAAAGCACTAGGTGGCAGACTTGCTATACTTAGAGAAAAATTAAACTCAAGAACATTCCAAGGAGAGTGTTTTAGAAGATAAATAGCAAGTAGCACTTTTAATAAAACTGTTAGCAGAGATTTTCCAGATACTTAAAAATTATGTTGAAACTTAAAGGGCATAAACAATAAATATTAGCTATTGAAAAGGTGCTGAAAAGTTGAGTTTTGAGATGTATACCAGCAGTTAGATGCTTCGCTACTGATTTGTAGAATTCATGTTTCCTTTTGGAAAAGCATTAATTTAAACCAAATACATATTATATTGTAACAGTAAAACTGTCACACTTGACTTAAAATAATAAGTTCCACCAATTATATCTAACACTGATTGACTTTGTTACAAACTGAAACAATTATTATTTATAAATACAGTAAGAATAGTGATTCCCAATGTCTTTTGAATATAGGAGCTTATACAAATAAATTCTATTTTAAAAGAAATCTTAGCATTTAAAAAGTCTAGAGGAACAGACTGTAGTTTAAATAGGACAATTCTGGGATTAGCCTCTACAAACCTACCAACTCAACATACAAGGAGCAACAGACAAACGGAGCCTTTGCCCTGAGCTAAATAACCACACAAACCAGCTGTCCTCTTCCAGAGTACTCAAACAATAACCACACCAAGAATCTCAAGCTCCTAATAAAGTATTATGATCTCACCCCAGGCTCTGTTTACACATTTGCCAAATGCTAGATTGGCTTGCAACATTTTTAGGCAGGCTAAAGAAACAGTTTTGCTGCCAATCATTTTCAAACTTTCCTGTGAATTGGAGAATCTTTCTGTGTATGTAAAACACATTTTATTTTTAGAAATAAGGATTATTTCTTTTCTCTGATGGCTTTTGCTGATGTATCAGTGGATTTACTGACTGGTATCCATCCCTTTACAGGTACTACCTAATCAATTTTGCCATAGTAGACAATGCCATTTTAGTGACTAGTCATTTAGGTATACTACTCTTAAGTCAAATGAATATGGCCCCTATCCTGAGCAAACCAGCTTTCTCACCATTAAGGAGAAGAAAATAATAAATACTTTATAATTTATGCAGATAAAAGTCTGAATTAGAGGCCTTCATTGCTTGTTCCACAGGTCCCATAATTATTTTTTTTTGTATTACTATCCTGTAAAAACATATTTAGTATTACAGTAAAGTACTTATTAGTATAAAATTTCAAACAGTATAAATTTTGATTATTTATACAACTATATATTTTGAAAAGTGTGATAAGGCAGGAGTTGAGAGACACTCAATGGCTTGGAGAACTCATTCAAAAGAGATACTTTGATTTGTAGGGGACTAGCAAATTTTTAAACAAGGGGGAAACTGATAAAACTACCTACATATATGCAGTATTGTATTTTGTCTATATGTTGAGCTGTGGCTTGTAGTGATAAATACTTTTTGAATCCTTGTGCTGTCTATGTGTCTTTTTCCTGAATATGTCTGCAAAGACAGGAGCTGTCACTCCTCAAACACCTGGGAGGCCTTAGAGCTCCCCAAGACTGGAGTTGTAAGAAGCAAACAGAATAGAAAAGAATCCATCTGTGTCCCTTTACCTTCTGACAGGGAAGGGAAAACCTTTGTGGTGGTTTTATAGTTACACTGCTTCCCATGCTGACTTCCCAGGGAAAAGGAGAATTCTTGATCAGTGGGACCTCAAGGAAAGTTCTGTAGTGAAGTCCTGAACCAATTGAAATAGAGAAAAAAAGCAAACCTGACTTCAAAAGCTAAGTGGCTTATGGTCTGTGGGAGAATTTATGCTAGTTCCTTTGAATAGGAGTTCTTGGTTATACTAGTGCATTATTCTTTATCAGCTGGAGTACCTTCTCCACTGGAAAATATGAAGCTCTTAGCTTCTTTCATTTTTTTTCAGGCTGAACACATAATGCAACTGTGTAGTTACTGTAAGATACGCTGTTCAGGAGTCTTGGGTCCTCAACCACTTAATCTTAGCACACATATTTGTAAAAGTTGAAAGAGCAGTCAGTAGTGTTTTCAGCTTTAGAATTAGGTTTGTGTAGCCCTTGCAGAGTATTTGAGTGAGGGGGTCTGTAGGTTCACCTAAATAAATTGAGGGTCATTTCTATCTCAGGATGATGACCAAACCTTGAATAATATAAACTTCAAGAAGTCTTATATTCGGTTAAATGTCTACATTGTCAAGTTCAACTTTCTGTCTGGCTAACTCAGCTTAATTTCATCATTTTATTAAATAGCCCATGAGTCCTTGATATTAATTTATTGCTAGCTTGAATCGTGAATATTATTTTAAAATATGTTCCAGGAATATAACCCATTGACAGCGAAGTGTAATTTTCTAGTGAGTTGATATAAAGGGTAATGCTGATGTGAAATAAAAGAACAAACTGTGAGGTCAAAAGCAGCACTATACATTAGTGAAACAAATACAATAGCAAACAAGATATTAAGGGAAAGTTGAAAAATTTATCTGTCAAGGAGCATGAAGATACACTGGTAGAGAAGTTATATATATGTATTTGATTTGTCTTTTTATGTTATGGGGGAAAAAATATGCTTTACTGTGTTACCCCCTTAAGGAAATGTCACAGCCATCAGAATAATTTGGGAAAAAGACAAGCTATACAAAATGAGAACAGAAAAATGTGAAAAAGAGAAAAAAACATCACATTTTTCTTACCAAGAATTTTGGAATTCTGCTCTTTTTGAGTAGAAATACGTACTGCTTCTGTACAGTTCTGTGAAAATATGGCTAGACAGATTTTCAAGTGTTACAGCCTTTCATGGCAATAGGAATGGGTAATGAAAGAGAAGATGTAAAGAGGTCATTATTGGAATGAACAGTAGATTAAATAGTGAAAAGAGAAAAATGAAGGGGAAGACAGTGTACAGCTACATCCTGCAAATATGTCACTCATTTTCATTGGCAAGGTTGTCTACCACAATATATGGTCTGTGAAGGTCAGGTAGAAATGATACAAATAATCAGTGTTTTTCAAGTACCAAGAATAAACAGATTATATTTGCTACAGTTTGCTGTGCCTTTTTACATGATAATTCCATTCCTAGAGAAGCTGTGTCAAAGTGTTTGTCCCTAATATATATCAAAATTAATAGTATCTATCAAAATTAATAGTATCTATCAGTTGTTCTGTATTAAGTTAATCATCTAAAAAAAAAAAAAAAAAGGCAAAAAACCCCAACCCCCAAACAAAACAAAACAAAAAGAAAAACAAAAACCCCACAATAAAAATGGAAGAGGTTTATTCTGTTTGTGCATTTCAGTTAGCAGTACTTTCTTTCCATGGCCAGAAAAAGTCATGAATTAGTGAAAGCACACCTATATCTGGTTCCTGGTTTATAGAAAAAATAGTGCTAGGAAAATAGAATATTTCTTTTAATATCTGGCAACTGTTTGAGGTGGAAATTGAGCTTTCCAAGTCACTTTCAGGAAGGATTCAGTGAGCCCTGCCACGGTGGCCATCATTCCCTCTCTCAGGCAAAGAATAAATCACCTCTGAACAGTTGGTGACTGCACTGAGGCTGAGAAAAACAGCCTTTGGGGCTCCATTTTTCCTTTCTGTGTTATTTCCATTTGCTTAGTTCAACCAAATGGTTTCTTCTTTTATGTGTTTAACTTCCATCCCTATAAGCTAAATTTGTAGTAAGTGGGGAAAAGAATCTGGGTTTGTTTTTTTTCTCAAATT
This sequence comes from Ceryle rudis, assembly GCA_033439905.1. Taxonomy (NCBI): domain Eukaryota; kingdom Metazoa; phylum Chordata; class Aves; order Coraciiformes; family Cerylidae; genus Ceryle; species Ceryle rudis. The sequence goes on from JAAGNO010029313.1 coordinate 86,756, forward strand.
TTTTACTCTGTAATTTGTAGTAAGGGTTGGAGTATTTCCTCCTATCTGCATTAGGCAATAAGATATGTAGTTTCATTGGTGAATGTTTGGAATTTTAATATTCCATCAATGTTTCTGGCTGAATTGTCACTGACTTTTTAGTATGAGCTGAAAGCAGTGAGAATGCTAATATTTAAATCAACAGATTTTACTTTAAATATACCTGATAGTGTTTTAAATGAAAAGGTGCTTGTGTTATGTCTTCTTTTCAAATTGTAATGTAAAAATGTTTCCACTGTGCATTGTGCAAGTATGGTCATAAAGCATATTATATTTATTTTTTTTTCAAGCACCTGTTGCAATTCATGACTTTAAGACAGAGGAGACTTCACAGTCAGTGATGTATATGACATACATCATTTCTGTCCAGTATGTAGTGCAATTTTGATGAAAGTGTTCTTGATTTATTTGCAATGAGATTTTAGTTCTCAGAACTAACAAGTTAAAGTTATTTGAGAAACAGCAAAGAATATCAGCAAAGTTAAAACATCTCAACTTCAATTTACATTGTGTACTTTGTACAAGGCACGTGAAGTCAAGCAACACAGGGTAACTTCTGACATTTGGACTGTAGATTTAAGGTTTCTTAGGCAAAGTTCAACTAAATAATGAGGAAAAAGAAAGGAAGAGAATTTTGAAAACATTGAGATAATACAGGAGCACCTACTTATCTGTTTATATTTATAGGCAATTTACAAGAGGCATGTTCTGTCTCCTTGTAAGGCCTGATCAACCAGAGATTGCAGCTTTAATTGCTGAGATCTGTGTTGGATTATTTGAGAACCAGGATAAAACCTTTGCTAATTATCCACATAGACTTTATTGTGTGATTAACTTCCGAATATATAAATGTATATGAAAACTTCTGCTAATATTTTGTTAATTCTGTAGTTCATTGGTTTCCAAAGTCTCTACAGGCGATGTTCCTTGGTAGAACTTGAAAAGGGTCTTCAGCCGTTTACAGAAACCCTGTCAGTTGTTGCAGTATTTTCAGTTAAGAGTTTGGTGAAATACCTATTAAAAAAAGTGAGATATGGCTTTGGTCTGTGGTTTAAAATTTTTAGGAACATCATCTTCAGACTGTATGTTTAAAAGAACCAGATAGTTATATATGTTTCTCAATGTCTTGTTCTCAGCAAAAAGCCTTCCCTTGCTTACCATTGCATTTAAATACCTACATGCTTACTTCTATGACAGTTAAACGGAGATACGTCACCTACCTAGCTTTTTTAAACTGATGTGCCCAGACTTAATTAACCTTCTAGGTCTTTCTATAATCAGCAGAGAGAATCAAGAGTAACTCATCTGACCTCTGTTTGTATTTGTCTTAGAAAAAGATCAGTCATCTTCAGAAACTTTTAATCAAGATAGAGTAAGTCTAGACCATTAGTAACATTTAGCTGAAGAAAATATTAACTCAGGCGAGATTTTTCTGTAATTGGCCCTCCCTTAGGATCAAAATGGACAACATATTAGACCTTTCCAAATAGCAGCTAAAAATTTTATAAAAGCTTTCTGTATAAAATGAATTTTAGTTACACAATTTGCTGATTATGACGCTAATCACTTTGTCTTTTTGTGGGCTTTTTAGCCTAGTACATTTTTAAGTACAGTAAAAGAAACAGTGAATTGTTATTGCTGAATGTTTTTTAGAAAACTTTGAACTTCTGTGATATTTATTCTCACATGCTCGCTCTTTACATGGAAAAAGAGGCATATAAATAGTATGTGCTGAAGTATTTTGAAGCTCATTCTGCTCTTGTTGCATTTACCAAAAATGCAAGTTTTGCTAGTTGGTAGTAAAGACTTAACAGTAAATGACTTTTTTGTTTTGTCACAATGGACAAGTAATGTTGGACACCAACATATTTCAGTGTAACAATGAATGCAGTGGATGACTGTTAGATACAGATGACAGAGGAATGAATCAGGCAGCTGCTCTGAAAGTTCAAAATAATTATCCTGACTGAAAATAGGTCTGGTGGTAACCCCCCAACTTTGATGTAATGAATTAAATTTGGTCACAATTGAATATGATTTATAGCATTTGGTAATGGAACTTGGTTTCAAAAGCAACATTTTTGCTGATAGAGAGGAATATGAATAGGACTGTTCTCAAAAAACTCTTGGATATTAGAGAACAATTGCTAGAAAGAGCAGGAGAGAGACAAACTGCCTGTACAGTGAAGAGGTGAGAGTAAGAATGTTAGAATCAGCATGAATAGAGACTTCCCTAAACAGAAATATGCAGGAAGACTGACTGTGATGGGTCGGATGTTGCAATTGTGAGAGGGGTTTCTACTTTAACTCTAAAAGTGATTTCAAAAAGAAAAAATAGAACAGCACTATTCTATGAGGTTTCTATTCACAAAATTGGTTGCTGTAGTTCAGTACAGAATTATGATAAAAATCTACCAAGTCCAGCAAGTAATTGTCCATTTGCCTTTCAGTGTAAAGAAGATATTGAAATGTTACTGGTGGAAGTGAATGGTTGTCATAATTTCTTAACTGTAGTATTAAAAGTTTTTATTAATGAGTGCATGGTTGTACATAAGACCAGCCATTTATTTGGTGAATGAAGAAGCTTTCTCTCTTATTGTTACCCATCCTTTGCTTTCTAGCTAGTACTCTTAGTAGTGTACCATCTCTTCCTTCAGATGTAGTGGTTATCTGTCCATCGTCATTTCAAGCTGGCCATAAGGATTCCCTTTCAGTAAGCACATACTGTCATCTTTTCATGTCCGTTACTAAAGTTTTCGACACAATTTAATTATAATTATCAGAAAAGAAAAAAAAAGTGAAAATGCCACATTAGTAGTTGATAGGGTAAAGCTCATGTGATCCTCACCTAACATATATAAAATGGGATGATTACATTGTAGTTGGGAATGAGACTGTGTTGTGAGTTGTTCTGGTTGCATGCTCTTTTTGTATAGCTATCTGACATAATTTGCAGTACTTTTGGCTTAGAATGTTTACTAAGCTTTAACTTTTGGAGCCAAAATGCTAGACATATTTCTCAGAACTTCTGTATATGTATGGAAATCTTTTGCCTTGTTGCTCAGTTTTAGAAATGTATATTGAGAACCTATGTGACAGAAGCCAGTGGCCAAAGTTAGAAAACCCATGAATGTGCCCAGTTCTGTACATTCTTGCACTTTTACTGGGAAGTCAGGTTTATTCTTCCTTCTTTGTGGAGGGGTGTACTGAACTGGGATGCTCTACTGGAAAGATTTGGGGAAAGGGAAAAGCCAGCTCAAAAATAATGTGGTTCTCTAGAATTTACTCCAGCTTGAGTCTTTAAATTACTTAATAAGACCCCTTTATTGAAACATGCTATTTAGGCAGTGGGTGCCAGGAAAGTGGAAGAATTAAGGTTGCTGGCACAATGATTCTGATTTGCCTTTTTATTAGAGCACAATTGTAAAATTTTTAATAACATGGCCACATACTATTTTCCAGGGAACTTTCCCTCTGCAATGCACAGAATGAATTTGTTTGTGGGGGATGAATCAGTGATCGTGTAATAGAAAGATGAATGTATGTTCCTTTCCTGTTTTGTTGTAAAGTGAAAAGAGTTACAGTGAATGATGGAAGGAACTGCAAAATATGAATGATTATAGGTAGTGTTATATTATCTGAAATATTATGAAAAATCCAACTCTAGGTATTTCAGATTGGCTACTCAGGATTAATGGGTATTTTTGTCCTTGGTCTCTGTTTAATTTCCTGTCCTGTAAAATGGGACTAATAATACCTTCTCATCTCACAGTAATGTTGTAACAAATTCATTAACTTTTCTGAAGATCTTAGAAAATTATGGTGAGAAGTACTATAGAAAGCCAATTTAGAAATTAATTCTATCTTTAGAAAAGGGTTTGTGCAGTATGTAGTAAATGAGGCATGGGCCCAACACTGAGTACTGAATGTAGAACAAAGTGTTGAATAGCTGCCCATTAAGTGACCACTCACCCAAAAATAATTCACAAGCACCCTTGATTTTAGTGGTTTACTTTACAGTCCTAATACTCCTCTTCAATGTACCTTTCTGTATATAACTTCAGCACTAATTTATGCTAAAAATATCAGATTTAAAAAAAATAATTACCAAAATATACATACATTCTGAGATATTTGCAGTGGCACTCAGAAATAATCAAGTAGAATTTCAAATCAAGACTTTTGTCTGGCCTTTGCTCTTTTGGGAACATTCTGGCATTTTTGAAAACACAAATTTTTCTTTTGATACAGAGGCATCAGTATGGGAACGAGTCTGTTCCATGTTGAATACAAGTATTAAACTTCCATAGTAAGCCATATTAACCGTATTGAACATCATGGGCCTTCATTAAGAGAACAGTTTCTTGAAAATTAACAGCAATGCTAGGATTAAACGATTGCTTGGAAATTTATTTTCCTCATTTAATTAAATGGCTTTCTTCGTCTAATTATTGTTGTGTTCTCACATGCACTCATTACTGACATTTTGAATTGATTTTAATGACTCCTCTTGACTGTGAAAGCAGTCAAGGGTTTTGAAAAAATCAAAAAGGAGATGTGAAAAGACTCAATAACCAGAATTCCTTCTTATATTTGACCATTGCTGATGCCAGGATGATATTGTTGTCTTATCTCCCAATATTCTTTTTCTGCTTTATGCAATGGCTTCTAATACAAAACAAAGCAACATGCCTGGAAACAGAAATTAGGCTGTAGGACTTCCTTCTCCCTGATGAGTACCTCTGTCAGTTGACTTCCTCTGGTCTCTTTCTGTGTGCAAATTGAATCTTTTTTCCCTGGTGGCGTGAATCCTCCTGCTGTTTCTCTGTTGCCTACACACAACAGAGAGTGTTGTGGGACACACACCCTACTACACAAAAATAGGAGGAGTTGTGTTTCATACTGTCAAAAAGAAGGCAACCTACAACATGTTTTCCTGGTGGGAGCTCTGAAGAGGAGGCTATGTCACAGTGATGTGGTGGCTGATGTTTGTGCTGAACTCTGCAGTAGCTGCGCTTAGGATGCACTGTGCTGACTCCTGGAGAAGCCTTGCCTCAAAAATACCCAACTTGTGGACTCTGAATGCTGTGTCTCGTGGGGAATTAAGATCTATTTGTGGGCTCTCAGTTTGTGTTGATTCCTATGTCCTCAAGAACTTTTCCTGTGAAATTTTAGACGTAAAAGTTCAGGCAGTTTATTGACTACAGTGTGTGGCTGTTTAAATTCTATCTGCCACTTGAGTCACCTGTATCTTATATCAGATTTGAGATGATGGTCTGGGCTGCATCTGAGCCAACAGCACAGTAGACATATTACAGTCAATTGTAGCAGCACAAAGTAGAAAGGGGTTATTACTGTTGTAATGTGGTAGTCATTCTCTTTTCCTCCTGGTTGGTGTAGGGAAACTCTGAACATATTTTTTTTTAAAAAACTATTTATGGCAAACATATTAAGTGGGAAAATGTAAACATGGAGGATATTGATGACATAAAAACCCTAAAATGCTGGATATTACAATTTTACTGAAACAGTCCAAAACTAAGGTGAAACTGTCTTCTGCATATTTCCAACAGATTTGGGATATGTAGAACAAGTAATTGTTTAAACATGGTGTGTTTCACATAAATTCTTGTTCAGTTAACTTTTTTAAAAATAAAAGAATGCAATATTCACTCTGTAATCTCATTAAAATTTTTTACATAGTTAAGAGAAGATCCTACTCAGCGCTCAACATAGTTAACTACCTAGTGTCTATGGAAAATCATTATAGCTAATTGACACTTCGTGATTTTAAAACGTGTTGAGAATTAAGTTTAGATTGAGGAAATATCTTTTGAAAAATGGTGGGATTCATATTCTGGATTTTTTTTTTTTCCATTCTTACAGAAAAATGCAAGAGTCACTAAAATGAACCACAGAGTGCATCAGTGGTACTTGTAGACAATCAAGCATTTTATAATTTACTGAAATAATTCTATGTGTGCATATTTATTTTTTGGATGTTAATGGCCATTGATAATATTTCCATTACTGCCTCTTATGGGAGTCTTGTTTGAATTTGTTTAATTAATTTTCAGAGTGCACTGTATTTTGAAAGCCATTTTAAAATAATTTTTCTATAGGTCAGACAGATGAAAATCCTAAGTTTGCTTTTATCAGGTATTTCTCATATGGCAGTTTGATGACTGTTTAGTGTTTCTTATCTTTGTGCTTTCATTATTCTATGCTACAATATAAATGCAGTGAGATTTTTTTCATTTTTGTGTGCTCCAAATTTTTTTCCTAATTGTCTTTTCTGTTTGTATCTTTATAAACAGAAGCGCTTATGGATAGTCACGTGTTTATATAAAGGGTAAAAATACTTGCAGTGGCTTCTTAAAGGTTAAAGTGAAAACAAATATACATCAACAAGATATACTGAATGTACTTTAGCTATTTCTACATTTATGTATTATATATTTGGCTATTTATACATTTAACTATTCAGAACAGCTTGTACTCTTAAAACTAAATTTTACTTTAAGTTTTGTATTTATTTCCATGCTAATCTGTCTAGGCTAAATGGCACTATGAATTGGGAAATAGAGTGTGATGTACTGTATAACTGCTAGGTTTTTTATGTGCACTTATGATATATTGTCCCAGGTTATGTTTTAGGGTTATGTTCAAGATGTGGGGCTTGACAGTGGGAAGGAAAGTTGTTCTGCCTGCTGCAGTCTGTAGAAGGTGAAGACTTCTGGAGGAGAGGGAGGTGATATTTTCCCTGAGAGCTGCTGCATACACGTGGGAAAGTTCCCTCCTATGGTATAGGCTAAAACAGATGATGAGAAGGAAAGAGAGACAGCAGCAGGATAAAATAGATGGAGGAGAAACTTCTTTCCAATCGCTTTTAATTTCTATTACCACTTGGAATTTCCTCTTAAATTATTCTACAAATTTATACTTTAATAAAATCTAGCTTTAGAGCCTTCCAGATATTTCAGATGTTTAATTTCAGAATAGGTCCAGGCAAATCTTTTTCAAAGTTTTGGGCAAGCTATGAAAATAAACCCTCCTCTAAGTCGTGAAACTTTTTCAGCAGGCCTCAGGAAGATGGGAAGGAGTGTTTGCTTGGTGTCAGCACTTTCATTTGCACCTGACTTTGTACTGTTGAATCATATAAGTGTATTTAGACAGTGCTCTCCATTCAAGTAATACACACTTTACTTATCTTCCCTTAATTAGAAGCATCTATGAAAAGATACATAGTTTTGCTTTGCAGCATCCATTTTGCAGCCCAGATACAGAGTTCCTGGTTTGTTGCTGTCTGCTGCAGGTCTCTGTGGAATAAAGTGACATAATTTGTGTTAGTGTTAGCAAATGTGCTTCTTCCGAATAGTGGAGTGAAGATCTCTTCCCATTTTGTAGGGCTGGATTAAGTTAAAGGTCCTTTGGCATTTTTTGAAGAATTACAGGGCGAGTTCTGCGTGTTGGATCTCAGAACTCTTCTTGAATAACACTAACTGTGTTGTTCAAGGCTCTGATTAGTACAGAGGAGATAATTGCTACAGTGTGGCATATCCAACCATCTCAGATACTATTAATGGAGTATATAATTAATTATCCATTAAGGAGTAATTAATTAATAACACCATAAAATACTTTGGGATATCTTGAGTATAAAAGGTGCGATGTGTTACCAACTCTTACTGTTTTTCATGATTTACGGGTTTTCACGATTTACTATTTTTCACAACTTACTGTTTCAAATGTAGGTAGCAATGCTGTAACAAGAAGTATTTTTTTGATTTGTTACAGATGTTAGTTATGAGGAACTGCACAGTTTAACATCTTTTCATTAATGTAAGGACTTTTCCTACATTCCTTGAAAAACAAGTTCTGATGTTCTTGTCTTGTTCTTGTCTAGCAAGTAAAACAGAAATTAAAAAAAAACAAAACCAACACACACACACACACACAAAACCAAAAAAGCACAAAAACCCCCCAAACAAACAAAAAACCCAACAATCCACAAAACCCAGCAGCAACAAACCCTAGGGAAAAAAGTAGTAGTCATATTCTTTTAAGAGTAAATCACTTTGGTTTCTTTGTTGGTTTTGTTTGTTTGTTCGTTTTAAACTTGTATGCAGAAAAGCTGTTTGTTCATTTGATTGGGAGACAAGAGCTTCGTATCTATTCCCAGTTTTATGATGAGATCTTAACTATATATCACTGCTGTTTCTTGTCCGATAACTCTGTATCTCTGATCGCTCAAATTGGGCTTGGAAGATGAGCATGGCATTTTTAAATGGTCATTTTCCATATATTGTGAGCATATCAACTGTATCTTGCCCAGAAGGCCCGTCTACGTTGCTTCTTGCATCTTGTAGCCTTTGCAGTAACCAGAATTTCCATAAACATGCACGCTGTGGTGCTAGTCCCCCATACATTCACAATAAGTCTCTTTGCAAAGATTCATGCTAAAGCAGTAATTGGTATTTTATGGGACCCCAGGTTGACCAGATCAGGAGATTTAACATATGTATACATTATTGCTTGCCTTTTGGCATTGCTGCTCATGATTATTAAAGGGTTTATTAATTCCTTTAATAGGAGTCACTCTCTAATTGCCATCTTTTGCTGTCCTGTTACCTTTAAATGTGTGCTGGTGCAATGGTAATCTTACTGTCAAATATGTAGATATGGCGCATTGTTACTAATAGAGTCAGTGAGACTTTATTAATTAGATTTGCATAATTATAGAAGTGTACAGTAATATTAATAAATAAATGGGGTCTTTTAATATTTATTCATCTTTCACCTTCATAAGCTTGCAAAAAACTGATCAAAACTCATTATCTCAGACATCTAGATCAACTTATTCTTACTTGAATAATGTAACTGTGGTGGCTAGCAACAGAGAAAGTGGACTTTTCATCTTGAAAGGTCATGGTGATTCCTTTCATGTAACTCATTTATTTTCTAATATTCTTTCCATACTCAGTGTAAAAACAAAGCAAAACAAAACACAAACAAATACAATGGACTGTATTCATGCTTCATTGACCAGTAAGCTTTTTTTCTCCTTCTATGTCAGGCTTCCCATGGGATACAATAGAGTGTATTTTTTTCAGATGCTGTGTTTCTGCAGAAAAGATGATTGTCAGCAGTAAGCAAACTATTTAGTCCAACAAAAGGCTGACACAGCTTTTTCCTTCGACATTTTTTTTCTCTTTGTATTTACTGATTTTGGTTTTATGGTCTCATATTTTTTATTTTTAACACACTGCTTGTGCAGTGTTGGTGACCAGTAGAATGTCATCAAGATGGGGATCAAAATAGCACTTCAAAATTGTTCACTAGGATGTAGCATCAAAGATGACTTGCATCTAACCATATTTTAGCACGCACAAAATAATTATCTGAATAATGTAAACTAACAAGTCACCACCATATTTCCTGTGACAGAGGAAAAAACCAGCATCTTTGATCCCTGTAAAACCGTAATGGTCCAAGAGTTAGAAGATTTATTCTGTTAGATATGAAGATACCCGCCCAGTGATAGATGTAACAGAGAGTGTAATGGAGCATTCAGGATACATTCACTGCACCTACCTCTATTCACAACTGCCTGTTGCAGAAGGATTATTAGTTTGGTAACACAATTTACATACCTGAAGACTCTGCTGATTCTTGACTATCTGACATTCTGTGTGGCACCCTCTATGGATTGCATCCTTGGTTACCGGGTCTCTTTCTTACGTTCACCCTGACAAATCCACCTCTGGCCTTTCATCCTTTTCAGTCATTCCTAGTGCTATGACCCAACAAAAGGTTAATCTCATTTCTTAACTTAAGGAATACAATCGGGTAGGTCAAAATTTGTCTTCCAACTTGTCCCTATCATTTTATTCTCCTTCCAGGCAGGGTTAACCATGGTTTGGGTCATCTGGTGATGGCCCTTTCTTCCATCTGCACCAATGCCAACTTTAGCTGCCCATCAACGCAGTGCTCTTAGTCTGCCGTGACAGAATGACATAAACAGAAGAAACTGCCTGACAGACTCCATTCCTGTCATTCCTGAAAGAAAGATGTGTAGAACAAATGCCGTTTGGAAGTGAAATAGAATCTTTTTTAGTCAATACTAAACTGCCATTTGTTTCCCTTGTATGAAAAGTTTATGTTGCTTCAACTTAAAAAATCTCTTAGAATTCTGGAAATTTAGAAGGGATGTGCTTGGTGCTCAATTTCTATTGAAAATTTCACTGTGCCATTTTATTATTAGCAGTGCTATTGATACTATCATGGCCTCATACTGTATAATTTTACTGCAGTTGCAATGTTTTTTTTCAAACTTTTTAAACCTAGTAATTCTAAAATGTGTGATAGTAATGCAGCTATGTAAGCCATTTATATAACACAGTAAAGTGTGTGACTATAAAATTAATATATTTAAATGCATTTGAACAGAATATTAGAATAATAATTTGAATCCGTGATAGAATCTGTTTCTCAATGTAGTTGCATTTCTTAATTTAATCTTCATTTTTTTTGTTATTCTTCACTGAATTTATCCTTCACTTTTTTTTTTTTAATTGCTTCAAGACAGAGTAGTTCTAATACTTAAACAGTGAAATGCCTATGAATAATTCTGACCTGTAGATTACTCCATGCTTTTAAAAATAAAAGTGAATGGTAAATTTTTAGGTGCTTGCATAACAAATTATTAATACATATAACTTGAATCTATTTTATTATTTTTAATTCCTGTTTTGCCCACAGACAGCCTTTTGATTGATTACCAGTTTACCTTCAGCTTATTACAAGAGGATGATCGCCATCACACTGCCATAAACTTTATAGCAAATCCAGAACAGGTAAGAAAATGTTATTAACTTGAGACAAGTATTTGGGAGTTGTGATTAAGATTTCTGTTGTATCTGATCATGATTAAAAGTCTTCCAAGTGCCTTTAAGGGTATTTCAGATCTTTTTGAGAACTGAAAATTTATTCCAGTGTGTTCATTGAGAAAATTTTCAAAATGTGCTTCAGATTAACTAATACTCTAAAAAATTCTAACTTGTTTTATTTTATCGTTGTTCCCGTGAAGACAAGGTTTAGTGTAATCCTGAAATGTATTAAGGTTGTATACCTTTCAGTTAAGAAAGCTTCCTCAGCAGATAGGAAAAGTATTTTTTTGATTGCAATTAAATTTGGATCGCTCTTTTTTATCATATAGTTTTTAGTGTTATGCAGAAAACTGTGTTATTTTCATCACAATCTGAAAAGATAACTGGTGTAGTTATGTACTTACTTGTACCCTGGTCTTACAGAAGCAAAAGACAGGACTGCCTTTGGCTCTGAATTATTACCATTTATGTTTACAGTGAAAAACAGATGATGATTAAAAGGCTATATTCAGTTACGTGCAATAGAGTTATATACAACACATTCTGATATAAAGTATGTTTTCTTCTTTTTTATCTAGTCAAATAAAAATCTGGATATATCAATTAATGCATCAAACAACTTCAACCTCAATATTACATGGTCTATTGGTTCTACAGGTGAGGGTGAATTTTGGTATGATGACTTTTCCCCATATGATTTCATGATCCTATTTGATTGTCCGATTGTCACTGTTGCTAATTTTGATAATAAAACTTTACCAAATGTGTTCTTTTGCCATTATCATTATGCCATTTTTAATTATATTATTTAAACCTCAGATGATAATTTGCAATCTGAACAAAGCTTCATTAATATGTTAACTTTCTCTCCTATTCAATTAAAATTACTTTGGTAGGAAAAGCTTGTAGTCTATTTAAATTTTTTAAATGAGGGTGTTATGAAATGCTGTGATTTTAATTAAGATAAATTGCTTCCTTAACTACTGCAGAGACTGAGATTTTATTGCTTTGTTTCAGTGTTTCAGCTAAAAATTTAATTATTAACCTTAACATTGATATCAAACAATAAAGTTCTTCTGTGTATGCTGATAAAAAGAGCTGCTTATCTATTTTTCTCCAACTTTGAACCTCATTACTCTTCTTTGTTTTAAAAAGAAGGAAGAAAGGCTTTATTTAGACTGTTTCCCTGAATTGGTTCTATTGACTTTCTGAAAACACATCCAAGGAGATGCATGAAACTTAAAAGGAAATCTTACTGAAATTAAAAAAAAAAAAAAAGGAAGAAGAAAATTCAGAGTTTGTCTTCCATAAACTTAGTGAAGTGTATTTATTCCTTTATTTGAACTTAACACAGTCCCCCATATATTTTAAAATAATTACACATGTTTATTAGTAGGTATATTATTAAGCTTTCAGGAACAATGAGAACTTTACAGCAATACCATGAGGTGTACACAAATTTGCTTTCAATCTTTATTAAACTATGAGTTTTTACTGAAATGGAATGTAAATTGCTAGAGAAAAGCATATCTGTTTAGTGGACCATTAAAATGTTCTTCTAAAAGTTATGTAACTTCTATCTCTTATGTTTCATTCACATAATCTTTCAAAACACGAGTAAGAATTTCTGAGTTCTCAGTATGTATATGAAATATACCTCATGTGCCATGTAAACCATAATAAAGGGTTATTAAAGTTGTAGAATGAAGACACCTAAAAGTAATTAAAGAAATTAAGCTTTTTCTTCAGATTTACTTTGGCACTTTAATGATCATTAATATCTGTCATAAATATATATGTGGGGTTTTTTTTAGCTGGAACAATATCTGGAGAAGAGATTCCTGTTGTTTCTAAGGCTAGTATTAAGGAATACAGAGATAGCTTTTCCTGTGAAAAATTCAACTTTCGGAGCAACCCAAACATCACTTTCTATGTCTACGTCAGCAATTTTTCCTGGCCAATCAAAATACAGGTTAGTATGACGGTTTTGTGTTTATAGAGATACTGAGATCTTAGCTTTACATTGAATTTCGTATTTTCACTTGTACAGAAAGTAAACAAGTAGTGTTATTTGCGTGCTGTATTTTCAGTGTATGAGTTATTTTATGATGCTTTTGTTTTTAGTAGTGAATCAGACCTCAAACTGTAGATTCTTAAAGTAGTTAAAATAATTAAAATTATTTTAGCACTTTGGGCTGTTACATTATT
>JAAGNO010029313.1:101023-126667 GCA_033439905.1 Ceryle rudis
ACTCATTAACATTTATGCTTTTTTTTATATATATATATATATATATATATATAAAGACCTGAAGGGATAACAGCTTTCTTTTACTTCTCATATTAGGAGTATTTTTACACTCACCAATCTTACCTTCTAAGGATAGAACAATTTCAATTGCCAAATAGCCTTCCTGAACAAACCTACAAAGCAATTTAAGCTGTAAATATATTACACACTCCTCTCACCTTTAAGATTGGAAGGTGCCTATATCATCATTGTAAGCCAAACATTATTAAGGTGATGTATTTCTAAGATGTGCAACACTGTCAGATGTTGACAGATTGCAGGTCGCTGTGCAGTTTCCACTGCAGCGTAACACCTTAATGGTAACATGTTTTAATGCATGATAAAGGGAATCCCTGATCATTGGTTATGTCCCTTTTTATTTATTTATTTATTTATTTTTAAATCCAGACTTTTCCTTATCCGCCACAGTTGCACATATTTTTTTATTATTAATTATTTATGTTTGATGCACATAGGAATTCATCAGTCTAGATGGTTCTGGCCGAGAGGTGATGGTGCTTGAGCATTGCGTTCTTTTCCTGTCCTGCTGATTTTATATAAAAAAAAAAAAGGTTCAATGTAGAAATTAAGTCACTCCAATTTTATGCAGTGGAAAAGAAATGCTAAGGTACAATTATGGAAGCTGTTTCAAGATGTTAATATCGTCCTCTGTATTTACATTTTAAATCAACAACGTTACTACTTAGCTCTCAACTTTTTCTGTGCTGTGATTTGGTTTTTTTCCAAGGAAATATATGAAGTTGAAATCACCCATAGAGATTCTTATGTTTGATGCTTTAGTAGTAGATAAGATCTTCAAATGATAAATGGAGTAGGGAGCTTTTCAGAGGAAGCAATTTTAGTTTTATATGTTAACTGTATGATTCTGTATATAATAGAGTTTTTAAAAAAATACAAGCCTTTTTATGACTTAGAGTTAAGAGGGGGAAGTCATGGTTCATCCCTGTCCAGAGGCTGAAGTTTCCAAGGCCAGTACTAAATGGGCTCACAGTTCTAATATCTACAATCTTCTACATACATGTCTCTTAGTATATTCACAGTATGCAAAAGTAGTTCTTATCAGTCTGTTAATGTATGAGAGTTCATTTAAAGGATAGTAATTCTTACCAAAAAAATTATGTTACTGTGATGAAAGAGCTTTTTGGGAGAGTCAAGATACTGATGATGGATTCAGGTTCTGGTTTGTAATGGGAAACTCTACTAGATAGTCCCTAAATTAATATTCAAATGATCTAGAATGTACTTTCCCAAATCAGCCACCTTTGCCTTTCTGTGGTGATCAGAAAGTTAGCTCTGTGTTGTAACGCAGGGTGTTGGGTGTCATGGAGGGTGGCCTATACATAAATGGTCTTAGACACCAAACTGTTATTTCTACTAATACAGCACTGGTCAGATTGTGTTTGTTAAAAATGTAGAGATATTTTGTATCAACTCAATAATGAAAGTTTCCTGTTAGAGCTGAAGAAATTACAGTGGCTCCCTTGAAAGTTACTCTGTTCATTGGAGTAATTGAGATAGCGACATGAAATTTGGCATAGGCCTTTTGCACAGTACTTTTGTAGACGGCTGAATTCTCAATTCAGCACATCTAGCATTTTTCGAATACAATCTTAGTACTGGTCTCCTGTATTTACATTATTCATTATGACTTGTAAAGAATTGATTATATAAAGGTGGAATTCCTAAGGAAGCAGAAATAGTGACCTTACTTCCCTTGTAACTGGCATTTCAAGTTGTGTTGTCAATACCAATCTCACCACCCTCCTGTTATGCTGGCACTGGAGTTAAGATTGTTTGTGTGTTTCACTGGGAACGCTTGAGTGTTGGTGTTGGAGTTACTGCTCTTACCGTTTCATTTTCCATAGGAGAAGGAACAGAACTCCTCACTACACAAGAGTGTAGTTTCATTTTCTTTCAAAGTCACCTATAGTGTCTCTATTTTTGCATTAAGTTCTCTTCAAAATTTTCATGACTACAAGGCAAAACTGCCTGTCCCAGCAGGTGATTGATTTTTTTTTTTAGGATCAGTGGCTCACAGTTGCTTCCCCAAGTACTTTTATTGTGCATCTTACATGTTTAGCAAGCTTGGAGTTTTTTTTCCTACAACTTAATAATTCTCTGGTGATTCTAGCACAAAATATTTTCTTTTGAAATATGATTTCATGACTTTGAAAAAAAGGATATGTGATGGTTCTGTCCATACAACAATTTCCTGAAGATACACTCATCTGTGATAACTCTTCACCAGCAGCTACCCAGTTTACTTCTGTCACTGGTGAGCCTATTGACCTCAGAATGCAAGTTCTTCTGCACTGGATAGCAGTGAATTACTTGCCAATCATAGAAACTATGTAAGAAATTTTCAGTTCCAGATGAAGTCCTGCACTCTTTATAAAATTATACTGTAGGATCCTTTAAGTCAGCACCCTTCTTCTGTCCGTAATGGCTATGGGCACACAAATGGATGCTCAGGCAGTAAGAGAGCTCTGCAACCCTCAGAGGAAAGTGCTGCATTTAGATTTCGTGATGCTAAAAGCATTTTATTTGGCTATAAGCTCTCTTCTTCCTTGGCATCAAAGGAGAAGCAAATATGTGACATAATTGCATAAGGGATCATTAGAAAGGTGGTAATATAGAACATCTACAGTTTAGAGCTGTTTCCACAAATAGACCTATTATTGGCTGTAACATGGACAGCTACCAGTTTTTCTCAAAAGCCTGTAGTAGTTATACACTGGCATAGAAATATTCGATATTTTCCTGTTGAATTATTGGAAGAGTTTACACCACACTTTTTCTTTATTTCCAGTAACACCAATTTGACTGGAAGGTCAGGATGACTACAGATGCTTTATCTTAGCTGTTGCTTATTTATATGGGCAACTGTAGTTTATTTATCTTTTCAGAGGAAGTCTGTATAAAGTATATTTATTAAAGTATATTAGAGGGTTCAAGTGTCCAAGTAAAAGCACACGATTTACCATCACTACATTATTTGACTCTTTGACAGGCCCAGCTGTTTAGTTCTACCATGTCATGTATCTGCTAAACAGGATTCCATGAGAAAATGCTGTCATCTTAAATAGGGTACATTTCTGGACAGAATATGTGGCAAAGCCCCGTAACTTGTTTCTGTTAATTTTTGTTTCATTTTGAGAGTAGATGTAATTCAGACTCCACTGGTAATGGAATTTGAATATTTATTGAAAAGCAGTAACTCAGCCTGTAGCCAGCACCTCAAGTAATGGTCAGTGGTCCCTGAAGTAGTAAGCAATCATAAACCTTGGGCTTCTGACAGCTATGCAAATATTAGTAACAGCAGTAGCAACATATTTTTCAGTCTCAGGAAACTAATTTTATGGCAAGGGATTTTGGTCATTGAAGCTGGTAACGGATGACTTTCTTTTTTTTTTTTTTTTTTCCATCAGTTGCTCCCATATTCTGAAAGGTAGCAAGTGCATAGGAAATAAGCAAATACCCTTAAAATGCTGTCCTGGCTGTGTGGTTGATGTGCTCTGTCCCTAAGGACAGCAATAGCATCCTGCTCCTGGATTAGCTGCTTTCATACGCCCATATCTCTTTGTAACTGTCAAACTTGCAAGTCTGATCTCAACCTGTGCCTGAGCAGCAAAATTTTCTACTAGTTTTAAAGGTGCATCTGGAGATAATAATAACTGGTCTACTCATTATTTACTTTCCTCCCTAAAGTGTACATGATCATAAAACAGTTAATCTAGTATGTTTGCACAGCATAGAACAACTATTGTTACAGCAAAGTTAGATATGATTTTAGTGTACGTGTAGAATGCCAAAATGTGTTGGAAAGAAGGAATTTAATTATTCTTAAAGAAGCTTACTGCAAACTTTAGTAGCATATTGTTGAGTTCTCTTTTTTTTTTCTACACTTTTGTTTCTGAGGAAAGCTATATTTGGCATCCAGTATTAGTCCGCATGCCAGAACAGAATAAAGAATTATGGTGAAGATTTACATTTTATTTGTATGTAGCACAACAAATAATCAAAACTACTTCATATATAAATTTTCAAGTTGTTTGGGTTTTTTTTGTTTGCCTTTTTTTTTTTTTTTTTTAACTAGTGTTCTTTCAGTTTACTGGCTTCTGTTTCAGAATTGATTTTCTTTCCTCTGTTAATAGCCTGCCTGTAGTGACTGAAGAAGGGAGTGTAATGTAAATCAAGAAGCATATCTACCCTTGTAATAAAATTTACTGTGTAGCATAATTCATTATAACAATTTTTTTTTGTTGTTTTGGAGTTCATTTTGAATTTTTAAGGTTCCTGAATGACTTATATGTTGTAAAAGCTCCAAGAAGTAAAACTTGTCAGCCTCTGCCTTTAGAAGTTACAACAGTAGCCCAAACATAATTACTAAATTAAAAAATAGAGATCAGAACTTAAGACCTTTCCAGATTTTCAGAGGTCATGATTCTGAAATTTTTGCTTGAAAACTTTGTATTTATCTGCATGTAGTTGTGTTTTGTACAGAACCTCCTCCCATCAGTGATTGCATACCTAAATCTAATCTCTCTGATTTATGGTGAGTGATTCAATTTCTAAGTGACTTGGTTTTCACAGAGGCTGCTGAGTAACTGCATATAACTACGTGTGAAGACACTGTATTTCTTGAAACACTAAACAGGTATTGATGATGAAGTGGATACATTAGCCTCCAAAACAACTTCAGCATTTTCTTACAGTAAATATAAAATCACTCTTAAATTAAAAGAGACTTGAAAGTAGTGTACCAACAACAAAAACCTGAGAAATCCACCAAACTACCATTAAGTTACAATTCTGCAATGATGTTTACAACAATTCTCCCATTTCTGGGCATGGCAGAGTGGAAACATTTAGGGTTTTTTGACAGAGAAAAACCTGGAGATTCAAATTTATAACTTGCATAGGATTATTTTCTTATATTTGAATCAGATATAACAAAGATGTTTTAATTGTTTCTCAATTCAATGTAAACAGAATTTTTGCTTTGGAGTTATTTTTAGAAAAAACAACTGCACTAAGTGAAGGAATTAAAAATTATTTAAAACTTGAAATCAGCAAGGCAGCAGCATGGACGTAAATATTCCTTTATTTCAGTACAAGATTCTAAATTTAAACTCCATTCTGTTTTTCAGTGCATTAAATACCATTGTTAACCATTCAGTGTCATAGTTACATTATCACAGGTATATCTGTTACATGTGTAATTATTGCATTACATAAATTAATTGAAAATTACTGCCTGAATGTGGACTGTTACAGTAATGATGATTACCATCTTTCTTTCCAAGGTAATCAGATATAATGCCAGAAACCTACTGGTTCTTGCCTTGGAAAATTGACTATTTATAATATGTATATTTTCTTGTAGTTGCAAGGCTGGCTGTATGGAAAATAAATGTCAAGACTATAATATTCCCGAAAAGCTTAATGTGCCCAAATCCAATATAGCATTTTCCAGAATGCTTCCATGAATCCTGAAGGATTGCTAAAATGAGGAGGGCTTTTCTGATTATTAGATTATACCTTTTTTCTTTAACAAATAATGATAGAGCTGTTAACATTTTAAAATATACAGGCAACCACATTTTGCCAACTTCTGCACCACTCCAGTAAATGTAAATGTTAATTGTATTATTTTCCCTGGTACATTTTTCCAGTCACCTTAGAAAAGGTTTAATATGAGCCACTAGAATATCTGTAAATATTTAACATAGTTGAAATATTTCTCAGAAAGCAGAAGCACTGTTAATAGTTCAGCTGATGATTTAAGGGAACCGAACACCTAATTAAGAGATAATTAGTCCTCAATGATGCATAGTTTTAATTGGTGTATAATTTGAATGTCTGAGATAAGAACTCCTGTAACTGATGTACCAGTTGTGTAGGGTTTTCTTTTCCAGGCAGACCAAGGCAGCATCTACTGGTAGCTGTATAACACAATAGAGATACATAGATACGGTATTTGTGAAGAAAAAATATCTCCCTGTGATGTTTGGCAAGTAGATACTGAGATTTTTTTTCTGTAATTTCCATTTCCCTTATCTACTTAATTAAGTAAATTGTAGTTAGAACATTTAGAATGAAATAGAAAATAGTGCTCAAAGATAGCTTTTATTTGCTCAGGATGTTTGATTAGCTATAGGAAAATAAATCAGTTCATCATCTTGGGATTTTGGGAGGGAGTATATGACTGGGTATAGAAACTTGTGTTGTTGGGCTTTTAATAATAAGAAAAAAAACTTCAAAGATTAAGATTCTTCTTGAAGAAAACATACATGCCTTGTTGAACCACAGAAGCCTTTAAAGGTCATACACAGTGGCTCCCACACAGTCAGAATAATTTGGAAGTAAATGTTTGGCTCATAGGGAATTGGAATGGAAATAGGAAGATAGTGTAGGGAATAGATAGTTTCATCCTTTTTATTATTTGACCATTCTGGAGACCTCAGTTACCCTCTCTAACCAGGATTTTGTAGATAAATATGAACAATGTGCAGGATTTTTTGTTTAAATTTGTGCTTGTGCCGAACTGGAATACATCTATGTTTTTCAATATTTCTTAATAAACAAAGTGTCAGTGGCCCAAAATCAGCTTACAAATTCCAGTGTAAGGTGTTTGTGAAGTAGGCTTCTCAAGAACCCCACATCTGCTGAGTGTTGATGACAGTCTGGTCAGCCTCACCAACATGATCATGGTACTGATGCTAACAGGAATTTCAGATTTTCAAGTTAGAGTAGCTTGGATTTCCTAAGGTCTTCTGGTTACAGGTGTTTTTGCTGATCAGGATGCTTCAAACTGTCGGTGCTGTAAGGTACAGGGACTAAACTGGATTGCTTGGCTAAAAACACAGAGCAGAGCTCATTTACATCATAGGATTGTCCTTCAGCAGCAGCACGTTGTCACTTGTCCTGTGAATTGAAGACTCTGAATATGACCGCCAAGTACTAAAATAAGGTATATCACCGTGAACTATGACTCTCAAAACCAGTTAGGTTACCAGTTCTAGGTAAACTTGGCAGAAATGACTGGAAATACAGCTCTGGGATTTTGTTTGGGACTTCAGAGCTTAATTCCTTAGGCTGTGGCAAACCATCAGGAAATTGTTGGAGCTCTTATAGTTGTGTTCGCAGAGCTCCCAGCTTTCCAAAAGCACCTAAGCCTCACTAGTTGAGGCTGTTTATCTGCAGAGGCATTCCTAGGAGTGAGCTAAGGTGTCTCCAGTATGCTTAGCATGAGGAGTCCTACCTTACATTAAGCAGACATTCATGCTTAAGAAGGCTTATTTTAATCAATCAGTATTTTATTGCTACTCTAATGTGTAGGAGTTACTGCAGTGACAGGTGCAAGGAGTTAAACTTTTTATATGCTACTGGAAGACAATCCTTGAGAATGGAAAATAGTTGCCATGTATTGATCCTTAGTACCTCTTCTAAGGTATTTTTGTTGTGATGAGATATTTCATGTAGGCCTCTGTTTTTTTGCAAAGCTAGGTGTTAATATTTTAACCATATGATCAATATATTAATTTCTAGGATGAAGTATTAAAATTTTAGTCAGTGAGACTCCAGGACTTAGACTTCCTCACATCTTTACATTGGTTAGCTCAACTCAAACCATTTAAGCATTAGTTAACTCATGAGGAATCACAGAATAGCTCTGAATTTCAAAGTCCACAAATGTAATTCCTGAGAAAGACAGAAATTCTATCACAAAGTTGGGCAGAATCACAAGCTCATTATTTAGCAAGAAGACCAGCTCAGACCTGCAAATGTGACTGTTAATTGGGCAGATATTGGGGAGCTGCTGAGCTCTTACAGTGAAGGCTCACTTCTTTAAACTGTGCAAAAGGGTGCTAGGGATGTGATTCTGTTTGTTTTCATTATGAAATGTTGATTGTTAGTTTTTATTTTGAAATGCTTTAAGGACCTTTAATTTGCAGTAATGATGTAATTTAAGTAATCTCTTGAATTCTTTATTATCAGGAAGCTAATTACATATATTTTGGAGAAACAAACAATCAAACAAAAAACTCCCAATCTGTTTAATCTGTATTAGGCAAATATATTCCGTGCATTCAGGGAGGCAGTGCAAATAACTGTCAGACATAGATAGCCAGAGAAGCATACTAAACAAGAGGGAGGAGAGCTTGCAGGTTATCTGTTTTGTTTTGTTTTTAAATCTGGGTTTAAGTACATTAGTTACTTGTCATTACTTTTCCCTGTAAGTACTTCATTTCATTACCTTCTTGATGTTATATCTCATAGATGATAAATCCAAAAGGGGTGGTTGTGACCATATAATCTGAAATGAGACATAAATTAAAGCATAGGCTTTCACAAATTAATTGCTGTTTGAACTAGATCATATATTAAAAAAAAAAAAAAAGGTCTTGGCTTAAGTATTGCTAGAAATGAGATATGCACTAGACTCCTACTAAATAGTTCTGTCTGATAATTATTGCCACTGTTTAAAAACATGTGATTCGTGGTAAATGTAGCTTTTGATGGGCTAGTGTTGAAATAAAATTTTCTACTGGAAAGAAGAGCTTCCTCCTATGAAGGATGCTGTTAATAGCATGTACTCCATCACCTTTTATTCAGCTTTTTGCACTCTTACTGTCCTTCCTTTGGCTTTTCTCTGAACCCTCCAGTATTTCAGTTTCCCTTGGGAATTATGGATGCCAGAACTACATATGCTTTTCTAAGTATGATTACATCTGTTTCAGATACAGAGTTAATGATGTGCTTCAGGGGGCAAAAAAGGGTGCTTTTCATCAGCTCCCCAATAGGCCACACTGTGCTGCTGAAGGAAGCAGGGCCAACCTTAGCACCACCTTTCCTGCTCTTTTGTCTTGTCACTCCACTTTTTGCTACACTCGGTTATTTTCCTCTATACACCCAGGATTGGTGTAGCCCTTCCATCACTGCATTGGGAATTTAATCATTATCTACCGTAATCCCAAATGTTTTTCAATGTCACTGAGTTCAGAATAGAATCCTTGGGAATGATCTTCATTCTTTGATTCCACATTTATGCTAACAATGGCAGTTGCTATTACTTTTACCTTCTCCTTATTCTCCTGAAAAATAGCTTGGTAAAAGTGACCTGTTATTTTCACTTTCTTTCCTCAGCATGCCAAGTGAAAATATATTAATACTGATACTGTTTTCTTGTCAGTTATTGACAAAAGCTTAAAATAACATTAGAAAACAAAGATCCAAGAGTCTTGCTGTGCCTTGCATTAGAAACACATTTGTAAAAATGCAAATCTCTATTTGCAATTACATTTCACATTAGTTAAAGTTTAATACGTGCCCTTATGAATTTGTGTTATTCTGCTTTCTCAAAGTGGTATTGCTGTCAGAAATATTAATACAATAATTTCTATATATACTTTTTGTATATATAAAAAGGAAGATATCCAGAAGGAATAGAAGTTCTGTTGCTTGCACTGTATTTCTATATATGTTGTTGGGAACGGGTTAGGAGATGGTCTTTGTAGGCATGAATTGAAGAGTAGTGATCTCCCATGAAAACGTGTGAGAAGTGCTGGTTATAGAATACTTGTTTTGAACACATATATTCTTAAAGTCGATAAATTTTTTTTTTGACAAGTATGGTCTACAAATTTTGCTATTCTATTTATGAATTATAACTTATCTTACTTGATCTTTATTCATAGTTCTAATCTTTTATTATTTCAGCCCTTGATGAACATACCTTACACAAACTGGGGCAAGGTCAATCTTCTGCATTCCTTTCCTTCCTTTTTCCTTCTTGTTTCATTTTACTTTGTCTTTTCCTTTTATTATTATTCTTTACTGTGACAAGAAAAGTACACAAGACTGACGTTGTTACAGATTGCAGTCGTGTTAAAATTGCCATATTAACTAGCAGTCCAGGTAGGGAAAAACCATTCAAGCTGTCAGATATTCTCAAACGAGTGAAATAAAAGCTGCTTGTATCTATATAGAATCATCATTACTCCTTTGTCTTGTAATACCATCTTTGTGCAGGCTCTGAATTGTTTTCATTTGATGTAACTTTATTTTTGGTTTGTTTGCAGTGGTAGTGTCTGAGAAATTCTCTGCTGTGTACACATGAGAGTTTTGCAGAAATAACTTAATTTTCACTGATGAAGTTTTTGTATTAATTATCTCTAACAGAAGTGTTTCATATTTGTGGATTTTTTTTTCAAAATGATGTAGATCTATCACAGAATTCACTTGCTGTGGATACAGAAGGTCTGAGTCTGAGAAACATAGAATAGTTTGTGTTGGAGGAATGGTCTCATGGACTCCTGTCCAACCCCTCCTCAGAGCCAGGCCGGCCTCAAAGTTAGATTTGAGTGCTCTGATCCTTATCCTGTCAATTTTTTGCCTTGTATATCATGTTGGAGTTTATGTCCATTGTATCTAACGCTCTTTCTGTGTGTCTCTGGGAACACACTGCCACCCATTAGGTAGTTGGAGACAGCAGTAAGATTCCTTCTTTGCCCTTTTTAGGGCAAATGAAGACATTCAAAGTTAAGGATTTATTATGCGGTAAAATGTGAGTTCAGTGAATTTGCAGAAGACGTTAAGATCGGTCACAGGAATTCATTGCAATTCTGTACATTCTCCTTGAAAGTCCCTCCAACCTAAAGGATTTAAAAATAATGAAAACAGTTATAAATCCTAAGATAATTATTTTAAATAGCAAATTGTATTATATAAATAATAATTTATTTTTGTGTTTATCCAACTCTTAGACCTTTTGAGCTCAATATTTCTGTCTGCCTACTTGAAGAAAAGTACGTTTTTTAAATGGCAACTGGAAAGTCTCCTAAGACAGAATGAGATGCGACTTTTGTAGGCACTAATTGTAATAGTCACAAAATCAAAATCTGTAATCAGTATTTTCTAAGATTAAAGTAGTTTTAAATTTTTTTTTTGTACTTCTTGTAATTGTAAACTACCTCCATCGTACAGAGCATTATGTATGAAAGGCCATTTCAGTTTAATCTTTATTTTCAGCTGATACCTTTTCTGTACAGCATAATCATTATCCTTATAATAATCAAGGGGGTTTCCCTTTACTTAAATATATGTTCCTGTATTGAAAATTTGACGGTGCTTGTGTGTTCACACTAGAGATTGGAAAGAACAAGGATGAATGCATCTCTTCACTAGCAGCAAGGATAAAAAAGGGGAAATAGTGTAAATCAGCATTTAAACTGAAATATACAAGTGGAAGCTTTACCTTTTTTTTTATTGTTACTGTTAGACAGATTGGTGGTGAGACGTCAGTGGAGAAAGTATCCATAACATTTATATTCAAAAGGTTTAAAGGATATATTCTTGCAACACTCATTAACGTGAGTGTGGTGTAACTGTATCACTGTATCCATAGCAAAGTGAGGGGATTTGGTGGCATCCTTTGAAGTGTTTCTGTCAGGTGTTCGGTGAGGATATAACAAAACACGTGTGTTCTGCACTAAGTAAATGGTGTATTAGCACTCTTGTGGTTAAGTACTATGCACATCAGCAAGAAGAGATTTTTCCTTAGTTGTTGCCTTATCTTTAGGCATTAGAAAAGGTGGGAAGCTAATTCACATCATACCTGTATTAACTACTGTAAGCTGATTTGTGAAATGATTACACTGTGTTTTTTGTGTTGGGTTTTGGTTTTTTGCTTTGGTTTTGTTGTTTGGGGTTTGTGGCTTTTTTTGTTTGGTTGGGGTTTTTTGTTTGTTTTAGGTTTTGTTTGTTTGTTTGTTTTCTCCTGTGTTTTTTGTTTGTTTCCTGAACTAATAACACTTCATATATATTCTATGGACATTAACCTCTGAACTTCATTTTGAAAATCCTTTTTAAATCTGCAGTCATCTGTGGTAAGTTTAGTGGTGGTATAAAATCAATTGCGGCTGTGTTATTTGCAAAGTAATCAATTCACTTCCCCATTCTAACTAGAAGAGGCATCTTGAGGAGTTGGAAAAATTACACTAATCTGATATGCTTGAATCTTGTCTTTGTTTCATTGTAAAGACTGATGCTCATCTCTATGTCCACTTCCTTGAATTTTACTTAGAGTTCATAGAAATAATGAGTACTTAAAAAAAACATCTCGAAGATGGATATAATCACCCTGTTCTTCTGCAATCCTTTGGTCAAAGACCATATTTGCTCTTATTGTGGCTCTTCTTCTGTGTTCTCTTCTGTGTTAATTATTCTGACCTGTCTCAAATAATGTATTTAAATTTGTAAGAGAAGCAAAAAGTAACATTTCAGTCTGTGGTTTTCATGCATACTAAGTATTATTCTATGCAAGATTTTATTCCATTATTAATCTTTTAATCAAACTAAATTTGACTTATTTTATATTAACTGCTGGTGTATAAAGTAATTTATAAAAAGTGAAGGGCTACAAGTTTTATATGGTGGACTCCAAATCTTCCAAATACACATGGAGCATTATAGTGGTCTTCTGACATCTTAGCAATATAGGCTTAGGACTGGCAGGAACCTTTTCCATCATGAAGATGATGTTACCTCATGTTGTAAGCATAAACTCATCCATCTGTTCTAAAAAGCAGATTTCCTCACTATTTGAACTTAAAGCATTTTCACAAAGTTCCTTTAACTCCACATATGTAATATTTCAGTTTATACATATTTGTTGTTGTGCATTCATTTTGTGACATCAAGAGCTCTTCATTCTTCGTGGTGTTTACCCCCTTTCATGTTTTTATATACAACGATTATATTCCCTATCAGCCATTGATTTACCAGGCTAAGCAAGCTCTATTCTTTGCCTTCGATAAGATTGATTTTCTTTTTCCTTTCTAACCACCTTAATAGTTCTTCACCTTGAGTTTAATTCCAACTTTGAATACAGTGACAGTGCAGGGTATATTAGTCTGCCAAGACATCATTTTAGAGTTAGAAGATTAAATTGCACAGTACCATTGTTATCGTTAACAATTTTGGTTACTTTTTTAAGATGATTCGTGTTCTGCTGGTATTTTTTTTTATATACTTGGCTGGTGTAGTTTGATGAAGTTGCTTTAGTGGTGCTTATTCTACATTTCTTGTAGTAGCCAGATGTGTAAGAGCCAGGACTTCTGATTTTAAAAATGAAAAAAACCCCAACAAACCCAAACAATAAAAAACAAACCAACAAAGCAAAGCCAACTGATCTTACTTGAGATGACAAGTTGAAATGCTATTCTATTATCACAGGATTTAACCTTTTAAAGCAATCAGTGAAAATCCTTGCCTAGAACTGCATCATAGTAGTACCAGTGTAAATTTGTACTCCTGAATTTCCAAATACTCTTATCACATCATTAAATGGAGTCATCTGTGGGCTGCTTTCACACAGTTTATCATTCACAGTGCTAAATTGCATCATACTATGATATTAAACCGTCAGTTTCAATTCAGGTCCACTTACATGCTCTTTCCATTAGCTGTATGCTGTGCTCCTGGGGTTGCACTCACCAGGGGTCGTTTGTAAATATTTATTATATATATTTGTGTGAAAATCTTTATTTTTTTCTGAAATACACTACTGTTTAAATTCTTGTTCATATATTTTTAACTGATTTTCATTATGTTTAAACATTACTTTCGTTTAATATTACCTTTGTTTAACCTCAGTCAGTATAGTAAAATCAAGCAAATTATGGAGAAAGGATTTTTTTTATTATTTGGTATTTGCATTTAAATTCATAAATAAACAACATACAGGAGTAACAATTTACTGACAATATGATCATAGGTGTCCTAGGGTTAATTGTGTTTTCTATCAGAAGGAATTTAATGGTAAATGGTACATCATTGCAATAACATTTATAGAGTGTGTAGAGGGAAATTCATTTTTTATTAATGATATGTAATATTAATAAGATTTTTAAAGGTTTTTTAAACTTACAACAAAGTGAAAGCAAGTTGTTATTTAAATGATCATACTAAATAATATTATAGTTTTAAAATTCTATTGTTAAGCTGACACTTCTTGTGTTAATATTGTTCAGACAGTAAATCAGGATAGAAAGTGAACATAATGAAAATGAATACAAAGACATAAACCAAGAATAGTTACCTTGAAGAATAGTGTTTTAAATGAAATTTGTAAAGCAGTTCTTTTGTTCTACTCAGCATTTTCTGGTTTTAATGTAAGAGTTCAGAGGATAGTAAAAATTGCAAAGAGGTGTAGAAAGAAATGACTTGAGGAAATGCTGAAATGATTTCACTTGTTAATCTCATGAAGGGAAGATTTAAAAGGTGACACTGCAGTCAAGCAGCTAAAGATGTCTGACTGATGATGGGAAAGGAGATGGAGAAAGAGGTCTAGAAGAAGAAATGGGCCTAAATATCATCAAGAGATATTTAGTGTAGGCGTGCTAAATGGAAAGATGGCACAGGTAGTTTCTGAAATCTGGATAGGTTTGATTCTCCTTTGGAAAAGCCCCCCCCCCGCCATGTCTGTGTAGGTACACTTTATTCTGTCATTGTACAAAATAAACATGGTTTCCACAAATGTTAAAATGGATATTTGATCTGAAGAAAAGCTTAAACTTACCTTGTTTTACTCTAGACAAACTACAGTTCTCACTAATACAGAGAGAAAAGTACATCATTATGCCATCGTAGGGAAGTTTGTGGGCGTTTGGCATGCTTTTTCATTTGATTTGTGTTTGACATTTTTCATAATCATAATTCACTCGGGGAAGGTACTAAAAATACATTTTTATACCTTCTATTTGAAACTATGTAAAACACTCGTGATCTTTTGCAGATGCAGAGTGATATGTATTTCATAGAAGGGTGTCCACTTTACACGTTTTTTGAAACAGTTGTACTGCCCTTGTGCTTTTTTAAGGCCTCAGATATTTTGGGGACTTAATTGCCAAATATCCCACCGCTGCAAGTGATAGTATTTGATTACCCTCTGACCAAAGATAACAGTGTCCATGAAGATATACAGAAGCTTAGTTAAACTATTTTTTTCTTCAGTGAATGTTCAAGAAATCTGAGAAGATGCCCGACAAATGCTTATTAATTAGATAAGCATAACTATTTCCTTTACCCTTATATCAGTGAAATAAAATAAGTCATATCCCAAAAGTTAATCAAAATTGCTACTAGAATTTTAAGGCATGACTCCATTAAGTTGATGTAGTTTGCATTACTTGTGTAAGATGTGAGTTTGCCATTTATTTTCACAAGCTATATTAGTTATTTAGAAGATTTTCTCCTTTTACTTCAAGTGATACTGAAAGTCTGCTTTTGGTCATCATGGCAAAATCAGGTAAGTGTTCCATAGGGTTTTACTTTAGT
This sequence comes from Ceryle rudis, assembly GCA_033439905.1. Classification (NCBI taxonomy): domain Eukaryota; kingdom Metazoa; phylum Chordata; class Aves; order Coraciiformes; family Cerylidae; genus Ceryle; species Ceryle rudis. The sequence goes on from JAAGNO010029313.1 coordinate 116,426, forward strand.
TCTCTGTATTTTACTAGTTAAGGGCATGCTTTGGTCTAAACTGAGTATAAAAGTTTCAGAAGGATGCCAGATTTTATTAAATAATGATACATAGCATCTCTGGTTGTGATTGAGAAGCTGCTAGTTAATGGGTTATTTCTCATGAGTGAAAATATTCATTAGATATTCACCGTACTTGTGTATATGCCGAATTCCAGGAGATGTGCTAGAAGTGCTTTCTGTATCTTTCTCATGAAGGTGACCATCCATCTCTTATTAAAAGACATTGACCTTCATTTCATTCATCATGTGATTAAAGACGTTTAAATCAATCTATTGAATATTGTTCAATGCAATACATTTTTATCAATGTATCAACAAATATTATGAGGATTGATATGATTTGATTGACTACAATTTTTTAATTGACATATTGTAGAACTCCACTTCATTTTAACTATTAAGCTATGTAATGGTGGAATTAAGTTTTTTTGCAGTTAGTAAAACTGCAGCTTTGAAGTTCAAGAAGAAAAGGAACACGGTCTTTCTACTTTCAAACAAAGCATTCTTCTTATGTCCTTGTCTACTTTGATTTTCATGTGTGTTGACAATATTGCTGCCTGACAGCGTTGCTCTGTTTCATCCTTTCTGCTAGCATAGCTGGTATGAAATGCATGTAAAATACTTTGTGAAGATTCTTCAAGTGAACCAAAACTCTCTAATATCAAGAAGATGGATAATACTATCTTTTACATAATTGAGGGTGGTACATTTAGAAAAATGTAATGTAGGACTTCGAGTCTAATTAGGGCTGTGCTTTTATTATTGTTTCAGATATATTGTTAAGACATTTGTACCATTCAGCTCAATCTTTCAAAGTAGTGCGAATGATCTATTGGCATCTCATAGTCATCGAGGAAATTTTCAAAGTTAAGTTTAACCAATTTAAATTCTATATTCTAATTCCAGAGTTCCCTAATAATATGTTCCCATATTTCTGTACATATTATTTCCCTCAGTGAAGCATTCCATTCTTCAGAAGCAGAAAGAACAAGAGGATTTTCTGTCTTCAGTCATTTCTTCTTCCAAACCAAAGGTCTCTTTAATCTCCTGGGTAGAAGTTGTTGGAAGTTTAGTGTAAAAAATAGCCTTTTGGATTATTTCACAGAATTACAGAATCACTGTGGTTGGAAAATACCTTTAAGATTATAAAGTCCAACTGTTATCTACCTCTACCAGTGCCACTACTACATCATAGCCTAAAGTACCATATCTAGATGGCATTTAAATACCTCCAGGGATGGTGATTCCACTACTCTGGTCAGCCTGTTCCAGTCTTTGATAGACCTTTAGGTATAGGAGTTTTTCCTAATTTCCAATCTAAACCTTCCCTGGTGCAACTTGATGACATTTCCTCTTGTCCTTTGAGTCGTCCCTTGTCTCTACAAACACAATATTGATTAATTTCTCTGGTTTAAGCATTGTTATACTGCTTGTAGTTACATATCTACTTTGTCTAATTTGACAGTTTTTATATTCTAAACTCTTCTGAAGAAGTCAAGTAGAGTTTGTGTACATGCTAGGAGGGTAGGGATTTTTTCCTGTTTCTCAATATCTGTGGTCTGAAGCTATTTTATCACACAATGTCTGTCTATTGTTTTCCTTCTGTCAAAGCCTTTTTCTGTTCTCATTCTATTAATAGTCTCAACTTCTTTCTGTCCATTTTCTTTGAAGTGTTCCCCTTTCACACAAGCAATGTGGTTTTAACATGAACATTTGTAAGTAGTATTATATTAATAAGAATAATTGCGATATAGTAATAGTCCTGAATCAAAAGCTCATTGTGTAAACAGACAACAAAAGGAAGGTATATCCTCATTCTCAGGTATCTTCTATGTCAGGAGTACAAAATGCCTTTCACCAGCTGCTGTCCTGGATGGTGGCTGTCACATCAGCAGCATCATATTCGTTGGGGTAGCAGATACATCATTGACAGGAGCTGTGTGACAGCATCTTCTGTTTTGGCTTCTGTTGAAATGTTATTGGATCCCTGGGTTTCCTATTTGTCCCCCTTAACTTTTGAAGGGTTAATTTAATAATCTTCTTTAAATTTGTGTAGAAACTCTTTCATTTGAGAAATGTGTAATGCAAACCTTCTAAATCAGCTTTAAAAAACATGACTATGTATAAAGCTCAGTTTTTGTTGAAAATTTAACTTCAGAATTATACAGAGGTGGCCTTTTGTTAGTTTAGGGTTATATTTTCATGTCTCTCTGGTGCCTTCTTTTCAAACCTCTATCATTAACGCAGTATTCATGTCTCAATGAAAACAAATTCTTCCCGTGGCTGGGGGCTGTGATGAATAGCCTGAATATTGCATGTTGATCGCTCACAAATTGCTTTATATATGAGCTCGTTGTTTTTGCTTTGTGATCGGCTAAACAAGATATATTATCCTTTATAAAGGAATGAGTGTAGTTAATAGAAAAAAGGGTATAAGAAATTACTGGTCCTTTTATTCTCTCAGGAAAAAAGATAGGAAGGGTTTGTTCAGTTAGAAAAAGCTAAACTGTATGGATTATGAAGCTTATATGACATTGAGGCATTTTCAGAAGATGCTTTTTTTCTGACATTCTTTGAGACGTGACTGCCAGAAAAAGTAGATTCATATGAAACTAAAACTTAGTTTCACATTTAAAGCTAGTTTTTCTCATCAGACAACCATAACAGTTTGCTGCAAAGCAGCATCATCAGTTTTCTGCAGTAGGAATTTACTAATCCTTCTTTCACCAGAAACAGATTTCATTTAGTTACAAAAAAAGAGATTTTAGCTATAAGCCTGAAACTAACTTTTCACAAGTTACTGCATCAATATTCAAATAAAGGTGTTCAACAATATTAACTCAGTTTACTTAATCCCTTCACCTATTCTTTTGTACTAGAAATTGGAATTGGTGGTAGGCATAGGAAGATACTAAATTGAGCAGAGATAAACTGAATGGGAGATACAGATAGCTAAAGCTGAGTGTGGGCTGATGGGTACATTTCCCTGAAGCCATTTACTTTTTCTTTCTCTCTATATAAAAAATTTTATTTGTAAGGAATATATATGTATGTTCCTTGATACAATTCTTTTCCATATACAAGTCAGAATTATTTCAGTTCAGAACTGTGTATTGTCCTATTTGTCCTGAAGTTAAATTAAAATCGTTTTATTTATGCCATTCACTATGGTACACTTTGTTAGTGAAATCATCATTTGCAGAATAACGATTTTGGTTTTCATGTATTCTTCTGGATGATGGGGCAGAGTGTACCCTCGGCGAGTTTGCTATTGACCCAAGACCAGGAAGGAGTTGCTGATATACCAGGGGGTTGTGGTACCATCCAGTAGGACCTGGAGAGGCTCAAGAATGGGCTGACAGGAACCTCATGAAGTTCAACACAGGGAAGTGCTAAGTACTGCACCTGGAGAGGAACAGCCCCATGCACCAGTATGTGCTAGGGGGCTGCCCAGCTGGAAAGCAGCTTTGCAGGAAAGGCCCTGGGTTTCTGTTAGACACCAAGCTGACCATGAGCCAGCAACACGCTGTTGTGACAATGAAGGTGAATGATATCCTGGGCTGAATTAGGTGGAGTGTTGCCAGCAGGTCAAGGGAGGTGATCCTTCCCCTCTGATAAGCACTTACTGTGTCCAGTGCTGGGCTCCACTACAGGAGAGAGTCCAGGAAACGGTCTCTAAGCTGATGAAGGGACTGGAGCATCTCTTCTGTGAGGGAAGGCAGAGAGAGCTGGGACTGTTCAGCCTGGAGAAAAAAGGTCAGGGGGAATCTCATTAATGTATGTAAATACCCGAAGGGAGGGTGCAGAAATGGAGCCAGGTTCTTTTCAGTGGTGACCAGGGACAGGACCAGAGGCAATGGACACAAACTGACACATGGGAGGTTGTTTATGAACATCGGGAAACACTTCTTTGTACTGTGAGGGTCGAGCACTGGTACACGTTGCCTGGGGAGGTTGCAGAGGCCTGGGGGGGAAAAAAAAAGGTGACAATTTCACATATGTCTGTGTCCTTTCATTGTACTTTCCCTCAGTACTATTAGAAGATCTCAAAAGAAAAGATGACAGAAGTCTGTAAATTCCATCTGAGTGACTCCCTGAAGATCTCACAGTTCAAGCACATTATCATTGTTTAGATGGAGGACTGGTATCGTGGATCTGGGAGGAACAAGACTCTTTCATTGTCTCTGGATAGCTAGAAGGCCCTCTGGCAAGCAGCAAGCCTGGGAAGGCCTGCGTGATTGTGGAGAATTCCCAAGGGTGTGGTTTTAGTGGCAAGTGTCTGAGAAGATCTCTCTTAAAAAAAATCCTTGTCTGTTTCTGAATAGGCACAGTTAAGTTGTTCCTGTCCATTTCCTTCAAAGCATTTTGGCAAAATAACTCGTTAGCAATGAAAGTCAGTCACAAATACAAACACCTATTCTGATTCAACTAGATGTTGTGTGTATACCAATAGTTGCCATCAGTACCAAATAGAAAAATGGCTATATGCCATGATGTAGTGACAAGACAAGGGGCAATGGTTTTAAACTAGAGAAGGGTAGCTTTAAATTGGATGTTATGAAGAAGCTCCTTTCTATGGGGATAGTGGAACACTGAAACAGGTTGCCCAGGGAGGTGGTGGAGGCCCCATTCCTGGAGACTTTCAAGGTCAGGCTTGATGAGGTTCTGAGCAACCTGATCTGGTTGAGGATGTCCCTGCTCTCAGCAGGGGGGTTGGACCAGATGATCTTTAGAGGTCCCTTCCAACCCAAGGCATTCTATGATTCTATGTTTAAACCTATGTATATGCCATACTATTCAATGACATTACAGTTGCTGTGAATTGGCATCGAAGATGCACATTGTGTTGTGTTGGTGTTTCCAGGCAAATTAAGTATGAAAACTCTGGTACAAGTTGGGCTGTGCATTTTAGTACTTGTAAACGTATAAAAAAATATGTGTCAGTGTGAGGTCATTGGGTCACTATTCTTAAGTCTACATAGAAGCATAGTGTACCATTATACCTTGGTAGCTAATATGGTTTCAGGATAAGGAGTGCAGCATGTTTTTTTGTACTGCTGAATAAAACTGCTCAGGGCTGAAACTGTTTTGTTTGTGGTTTGTTTTGGTTCCTTTTTTCCCCTGTGTAAACTAAAGAGTAGTGAGTAGGGGTATGCACTTATATTGCACCCCTGCATATTTAAAGCTTGTGATGAGATTCAGCAAAGGATTGAGATCCATGTCTGGTTGATTTCATAATGTGATAAGGTTTTTGAAGTCTTTGATTTCCATTGTCTTTGCTTCTCAAGATAATATATAGTTAAGATCCATGCTTTTAATTTTTTTTTTCTTAATTCTAAGCAGCAGAGAACATAAGTTGTTCATGCTTTCTGTTACAAGGCCTTCAGACTATAAAGGCAGCAAACATCATTGCAATAGCCAGATATTTATAGAGTACTAAAGGATATTACTGTAAAGGAAACAAGGGGATTTTGCTATTGATTTAATTCAGCTAAGATGCTCAGCTACAGTTGGATAGCTTTTCGCTCTTCATCTTGTACTTTTCTAACTACAGTGGATCATTAGTAAAGTGTTTGAATTAACTTAATTCATTAATCATTTTGCAGCCAAAAGTGGGTGTCTGAAAACTTGTCTAAGTACGATGAATCTGAATATTTGCTAATTGTTCTACAATATAAATTTAGAGTAGAGAGTAATTTTTATTTATTCATCATTGAATGAAAAAAGGCTTTTGAAAAAGCTTTTGCAAGTTAATCTTCGCAGGAGCTAGGCTACAAAACCTGGGTTGTGACTTGGGAACACTGGTCTCTTTTATTTCAGAAATGTCTATTTTCTAATAATTTGAAAGATTTTTTTTTTTCTTTTAAATTTTTCTTTTGACAAAAAGGTAGAATGCATTAAATATTTTGTTTGAATGAAGCTTTAAAGTATTTTTTATGGTCATGTGATAAAAAAGGATAATCTAAATTTCAGACATTAGTATAGTCTATTTTTGAAGAGCAGTGGTTGTGACTGGATCTCTCACAAGGACAGGCCTGTGTCAGTGTGCACAGATGTTGTGTGTATAGCACTAATTAGTTGTATAAAATATGAAGTGCATTTGTAGCTTAATTTGTTTGCAATGGAAAATATTTTTTCTGCATGCTAGAAAACTATGCTGTAGAGTTAATTGGTATGGATTCCAGATTTCATTTGATTAACGCTTGTTTTTATGGTTCCTAATACCGTTCAGTTCTGTCTTTGAAAGAACATACACCAAAAAAAACAAAACCAAACACATACTGTAGCTTAAACAGTAGTAACTTAAGAAACAAGTAATTTCTATTATTATGCAATAGTCTACTAATCAACATTTATATATCACAGCTAAAATTGAATTAAATTAGATTGAAATTAAATTACAAGGTCCAGAGTAAATTGGATTTGGTAATTTACTATTGAGTCAATCTGCAACTGATGTCATAATTTAGATTTGCTTCTTATGTGAGAATGATGCCAAGAATTATTCTTCCCTTTGCAGTTTCAATTTGTGAGCTTGAAGAGGAGTGTACTTTTGCTAATGATCATGCCTGAAGTACAACAGTAGTAACTTACCAGATGTTAATAATAATGAATGTGTTAAGACGCCATTACAGGTCTTTCAGCTCATCTTTTCTTGAGCACGAGAGACAAAGTTAGGGCTCAATGACTTTGTGTTATGGTGTGTTATGGTTTGTGTATGACAGACAAGATTCAAGATATAGGAGAAATGTTGCACATGTAATACTCAGCAGTATTTATAATTGATGTTTTTATATTCATTAAACTCTGTCTTGTGAGCTTCAAGGAATTTTTAGCTTTTGACCATTGACCTGTTTATGATTTATCATCCTAAATTCTGACAGCTGCTTTACTTGCGGAATATGTGGGAAATTATGTTTATAGACAGATATTTGAGGACGAGGTTCATATCAACTTTTTTTCCATTTTACTTAGCCTTCAAAGTACATATTTCATTTTTTTAATATTAGGAAGGGTGGTTTGACATGATTTCTTACTCTCAGACATAAATCAGGAGACTGTTTTATTACATAATAGTGTGGCTTGCATAAATGCACTCCATTTATGAAATCTCTTACGTATTTAGGAAAATTTCATAATATGCCATATTATGGTGAGTTTTTCTTCCCAGATGGAACAACAGCCTTGGGCAAGAAGCCACACAGTTGGGCAAAATAATGGCATCATTTTATAGCTTGATAATGGCACCATTAGCAAAAGATATTATCCTATCACCTTTTTATGGATACTTATATTTTAAACCGAGCTCTGCTATATGGCATAAAAGTGCAGTATTGGAACAGACTTCAAAAAATAAAAGTGTAATTTCTCTTTCAACTAGTTAAATATTGTAACATTTATGTAGCTATTATCTTTATTCTTTATAAAACAGTGAGCTTCTCCTTTAGACATTTCATTGAAAAATATATATAAACCCACCAATTTTGCATCTGTAATAGGTACTGAGGTATGAGGTGTTTCTGGACTCATTGGGTGTGACTTTTACTCTCAAACAGATGGATGAGATGTCTGCTCTTGGCCAGTCTGATGAAGTTTCTGATTCTTCCAGTCTGATTCGAGCTGCTGGTGCTTTGGAGATTATGCAAACTGCAGATTCAAAAAGTCGATTTTTGACTCTTCTGGAACTCAAATTTTAAACTCTAGCCTCAGTTTCTAATTGTTGATCTGCTTATGGACTTCAGCTTCATCTTTGAACTCAGACTTTGCTTCTGATAGCAGTTGTTCAGTTGCAATTAAAATATTGTGGAAGATCTAATCCCTTAGACAATCCCCAGTAGTAAAGGTTTCAGAGAGATTTTCTGTTCTTTACTTGATCAGTTATGACTATGGATGAAATATAAGTACTCTGAGGCCTGTGGACAAGCAAAGCATAGACTCTAAAGACCTGGCTTCCTCAACAATCTAGAAAATGTTTGATAAGTCCTTTTAGCATCATAGCTTGTCTTCTCTTAGTACAGAATCTTGTCTTCTGGTTCTCATCTCCAAGGCTGACTGCAAATGTCCATTCCATAGCATTTTACTTTCAGCTTCAAGTCTCCACAACTCCCTATGTTTTTCTGCTGTCTCCCATCTGGAAATTCAGAGCTTATTCTTGGTCCTCTTGAAAGTGCAGTGTGAGTATACTAGTTTACTGTCTCTGTGGTACTCAGACAACAAATTGGAATTTGGAGATTCATAGAAAGACAGAGATTAACAGTAGTTGGTCACAATCCATAGTTGAGCTTCAGGCTTTACAAATTAAAGATATAGCATAAAATGCAGCAAATAAGCTCAGGTTAGTAGGGTACAAACATGAAATTGAGCATATCACTTAATTCATAAGGTAACACAGTAGGCTTTGGTTTTTTAAGGAGTGTATTTTATGATTTTATTACAACTTCTTTGAATAAAATTTAAAATCACCTTACCTGTTTGAAGTTGCCTGTCCTAAAGAAGAAATTAATTGTTGCTTAAGTATTAGATCTTGACATTTTTTGGGCAGTTCAGAGTTTAAAATAAAAACCACAGTTATAATTAATTGTTTTCAAATAATTATGTAAAATTATAAAGATTTTGGTTTGATTTGAGAGGTGTAACTTGCCTTTCACTTTAGTCAAAATTCTTCCATTCCATAAACAACATCTTTAACAGATGTGTCAGAGGCAATATCGGTATAATGACTTTACCTCGGCAACAGATCAAAACCTATCGATATTCAATAAAGAAGTTGTTGTCCTGCAATTGCACTTGAGTTCTGGTATCTTTGATTCCTGTCAGGATTTTAAATTATAGCACAATTAATATTTGGAGACCTTGAAGAGGCACTAAAATTTGTAGATAGAATTTTAGTAGATAAGATGCAAAGGAAAATAAGGAGAAATTCTTCCTTTGATAAGAAGGCGGCACCAGAAATTTGTAAGGTAAAGATGTGTTTCAATATTGAGATGTGTTCACACATGACATAAAGATTTTTTTTTCATGGAAGTTAATAAATTATTCAAAAATAAACAAGCAAAGAACATAAATACTATGGCAGAGCAGCAGTTTGTATTTATGTAGTTTTTTGCTGAGAAGATACACAAAGATTTATTACTAATACATCCATTAATGTTTAGTTACCAAACACTTAAAATCCCTCATTCGAATTGGTTAATTTTGGAAGGATATTAAACAGAATTGATTAATTCTTCTTTCCTTTTTTTTTTTTTTCTGTTTTTTTTTTTTTTTTTTACGACTAAGATTGGAAATGTATCTATTAAGAATTAACAGCTTTTTAACATTATTTTTTAAATATACTTTTGAAGAGTTTAAAGCTTTAATGATGACAGCTTATTATTGTATATTAGCATTGTTAGAAATTGAAAGTCAATACAAATTTTAAACCCCAGAGTGCCAAAAGGCAAGATCCTGAATGGCCATGGAAGGATAAGGCAATCCTAGTTCAGATGATTTACAATAGGAATTGTTTTTGAAATAATTTAAAATTATTTTTTAAAAAAACAAAAACCCAACACAAGTAAATTACCTTTTTTAGAATATCTCATTTCTACTAATTTCATTTTTTTTCTCTGTTCTGAGAAGTAAAACATAGTTCTAGATGCTTTGCCTTGTAAAAATTTCTGTATTTAAGCTATATAAGACTTTCTTGCCATAAAAATTAAATTCTAGGTCTGGCATGAAAATAATTATATTCATGATAATGCTGATAATATTGTATACAGATTTCCTTCAATTTTAATTTTACTATAATTCATAAATATTCTTTCTTTGAGAAGAGAATATGTCTGTGACATTCTCAACAGAAAACAGATCCAGTGTGTTACATTTTCTGCTTTTTTCTGTACTCATTCTTTATTTTAATCGGTACAGTCTCTGTCCTATTTGTTTTATCTAGTCTTTGAACTGGCACAAGTCATTATCAAATATTGATGATGATGAAATTAAGGCTTCTGTTTTTATTAAAGAGAAATTTAGCTAAGTCTGGTAGAGTTCAAATGCAGACGTGTGAAGGGATTCATTTCTTGTGTTTCAGTAAATGTTTAAATTTGATTGAATGTGACAACTATAAATCACCAGGGATTACTTGTGCAAATCAGATGGTTTAAAGTTCCATGGTTGTGACTCATATGAAGAACATCTGCTGTTGTTGCATTTTATCTT
>JAAGNO010029313.1:126767-159647 GCA_033439905.1 Ceryle rudis
TCATGAAAGTTTATTCTGGCCACAGCCTTACTAATATATTTTCTGGTAGATCCAGTTGTAAAGATATTGATATCTGGGACATTCAAGCAACCCAGGTGTATGTGTGCATAGCATATATCAATCTATATTATTTTTCATTACCATTCTGTATTGAATTTTGCAGTTATTGAGTTTCTAAATTAAGTGCAAAGGGTTTTAATACTGTAGTTACGATTGTATTCGTACGAAGAATCAGGATAGGGAAAAATAGGCTTACTACAGCAATTTCAGCTCTTGTCTCTTAATTTTATTGATATTTCAGAATCACACACTGGTTGACCTTGGAAGGGACCTCTGGAGGTAATCTTGTCCAATGCCCTTGCTCAAGCAAGGTCAGCTAGTAGAGGTTGCCCAAATGCAGCTTGTGTCTGAGTTACAGCATGAGTCTTGAGTTTTCTGTAGACCTTGGTAAACCAGTCTTCATGATGGAATGCCTTTCAGTGTGGGAGAACAGATCTGATCACCCTGTTATGTTCTCCACATTCCTATCATCCTATATCACATAATTGTGAACATTCTAACTTTTCTCTGTGTAAAATTTGACCTGCTATCACATTCACCTAATTCATATAAGGGACACATTTAACATTCAATTACTGCACACAGTTGTTACAAATGTTCTAAATTACAGCAGTTTAATAATAAGCAGTTTAATAAATCCCTAATCAAGGAACAGCAAAAGGTGCCAAAAGGGTGCCATCAGGCTTGTGGGCTCAATTAATTGTCATAAAATGTGATCAGCTTTCCAGCTTGTCTATTAGGAAAACAATTTTAACACTTTATATAGGCTAATATTAAATGAATGGTATTGTACAAAGATTGAGTCATTGAGAAGATACCACTTCACAAGGCACAAGGCAGTTCTTCAGAGCAATAATGAAAAAGCGTAGAAGTGCTCTTTACAAACTGTAAGCATTATACTGCTGCTTCTCCAATAGCATGTTGCAGTAAATATGTATTATTTAACATCATAGTGTTAAATGTTCCTTGTCATTACCAGAATTGAGGATTTTGTTTCAGGAATTTTTGATATAACAAACCTCCAGTGATCACTCTGTTTCTTTCAAGATATGCTGGTATATTCCATTGAATGAAAAGTGTGGCATTTTGCATGGAAGGGATGATGTCCACTTATCTGTACAAGGAACAAGACTAACTTAACAGATATGCTGATGAAAGTACAACAGATCACACTAATGTGAAAACATTAATTGCTTCAAATAAAGTGGAAGTGGTTAACTGACCTAAAGAACCCCCAGCATACTAAGAAGGAAAATATATAACATATAAGGAAGAAAATTAGTTTAATGTTCTTCCTCGAAGAGGTGATCAAAATCCAGTAAGTGACAACTGAGACTTTTACAAGATAAAATGAAAATTAAATGATGAGGATTAACAGAACACAATGTGATCCAATTTCATTATGTTAATTTTACTCTTTTTCATTTAACTTTTATCCCTCATTTGAAACTCCTATTATATTGCAAGCTGTAATAAATTTGAAAAAAAAACAAGCAGAGACAACTGACAGCTCTAGATTTTACCCTACTTCTTAATACATTCAGTAGAGCCAAGGTCATACATCATTGATATATCACATATAATATTATTGGCTGATATCTTGTCAGATCCAGGAAAGTATTTGTAAAAGTTGCAGAGAAATGTGTAATGCTAGTAATACTTTTTAATAACTTGCAGCAGTTAGGTGGGGAATGTGAATGAGTAACTGGGTTTCAGGCAGATTTGGAGTGATGTAAACCAAAGAGCAGGACCTGCTCGAATGAAACTGATTTCCAAGACACTAGGCTGGCTGTGCTAGCTAGAATTTTGGCAACACCACCATGAACTATACTGATAGGTACTGGCAACACTCATTTCCATGAAAAAACAATGTTAGTAAATAAAGCTCTGTAACTGAAATATAGAAATAATAGTGCAATATACAAGACAATATCACCTAGAACTGTCATCTTGAAGGCTACCTGCAAAGTTCAGAATGGATTGTTCCCACCTCATGGGCAAATGGCAAGGCACTTCATTCGCATTCACTTTAATTCACAAAGGCCTTAGTTGTTTAGAAGAAAAAATTCAAAGTTGTCAGCACTGAGAGTACATGTTAATCTCACTTTTTAAACCTGAATTTCTGAGCATATTTTCCAGAAGCTCTAACTGTTTAATTAGGTATGTGCAAATGAACAGTAACCATTCGGGTGTTGAACAGTTTTAACAAAATCCAAATCCAAAGGAAATAAACACTCTCTTTCTGCTAGAGCACTTTATGCTGCCAAAGAGCGAAGGAAAATACTTTTAAAGAGCCCTACATAATTATAATGCTGTCCTGAACTCTGTCCAGACATAGGTAGTGCCTTTTCTTTTCTCATGCTGAATACTTCATACTAACTTAAGGCAGAAATATTAAGTTCTAGTTTTAGGGGGTACTTGTTCAGCCCTCTAGATTCTTTTTCATTTGAGTAGGAGCAGAGAGGGAGTCTGCAGAGCGGAATTTGATCTCAAATTAATGAATAACATGACAAAAAGAGTATATGAGTCAGGGCAAAGATCCTGCAGGAAAAAAAACATTCAGAAAGGTGATGAATTCAGGTTCTGTTACACAGACCTATACTTTGGACTTCAGAAACACCTCATTTGGTGTACCAAATCTCTATGGCAGAGGAGTTAGGCAATGAATAAGAAACCTATTTGGAAGAGTAAGTGAAGTCAAGATTGGGTATCTTCCAGCCTTCCTCTATGCCTCAGTAAAATATTTTCTACTTTTAACTAGGGTTATATTTCTAAAGTACAATACAGTAATTTCTAGGATTATCTTTTAAGAAAACTTTTTTCCTAACAATCAAAACTACAGAATGTAGCTCTGCCTGTCGTGCATGAACAGCTTTGGACTCAAAGAGTGATTTTAAACATGCTGCATAGAAGATTAAGGGTCTTAAAAATTCAGTGCCTACAAGATTTGTAACAAGTGTCAAAGAGAGATGGCCTTAAGTATACCAACTGAAGGAATAACACCTACGTGAGTGCACACATTATCAGACATCACAGAAGCAAATGGAAGAAAATACTTATAAAAGCATCAATTATTCACATTAATTTTAGACAGAATGTCAGGACAAAGTGTCAGGCTTTCTGCAGAAACCTAGCAAATTTGAGGTTACTTTTTGATCCCATAGTTACTAGTTTCGACAAGGTTGTTATTGGCTCAGCTGGCCCACCAAAAAAAAAAAAAACCCCAAAAACCAAAACCCAAAAAAAACACAACCAAAAAACAACCCTAACCAGAAAATACCTTTGAACGGCATTTATAGAAAAAATCACTTTCCTGAAATGTGAAAATGGAATTATGTTTTGCTTAAAAAAAAAGCAGCAAAAACTTCGTTTAACTCTGAAATATTTTCCTGGTAAGTTTTAGAAATTAAAAAAAAAAAGCAATTTCCTCAAAAAAAAATACCTACAAAATCATCACATTTGACAAATTCCAATTATTACACTTTATAAGACAGAGCGGGTTTTTTAAGAGTGGTATTGAGCAGGGCACAAAGGAACAAATATTAACAATGCCATCCCCAAAGAGATGAATACCGTAAAAGACAATCCAAACGATCTCGCTTTAAGCTCAGGAAGGTGTTGAAAAATAAAGTTAAATTAGAATCATATTGTTTACTCCCTGCAGGGTGAACTTTTTCTCGTACAGATTTTAAAGGTATCTTTCTTGCCAACAGCCATATGTAACAGATACCCTCAGAGTATTCTAGGAAAGATTTTTAGTATGTGTTCTGGGACAAGAATACTGCAGAAAAATATCTTCAACTAAATGCATTGACTACACTCAGAATAAGAGTTGTGTTTTCCTCCCAATGGTTACAGAAATTGCTGAGATGATTCCATTGTATCCTCCACTCTTTTTTCCAAATGAGAACATACTCATGGTTTTCACCAAGAGAAGAACATATAAATAAAAGAGAAGATTTTTATATTTCTTATTTCTGAGAACTAATGCTTAATTGCTTCTTAGCTGCAAGTGAGTTTGTTTTGTAATTATTTTATGCATCTGTAGAGGGCTTAATGCTGATTTATGTTGTTTACTGAAATCTTGACTTAGCCTGTTGGGAAACAGTTCAACAAAAATAAACCATGTCACCATATTCAAAGGTTATGGGGGTTTTCACAAATGAGATGTTCTATATAGCAATATTATTTCAGTAGAAATAAATTCTCAATAATTATTAATAAAAATGGTGGTTTATGTACCAGTTGCCTTTTAAAATCTGAACTTAGATCAAACTGAAATACAGGAAATTCCATTTAAACATAAGAAAATTTTTAATGCAAGGATGATGATCAAAAACTAGAATGGGCTCCTCAGATAGGTTAGGGGTTTTGATTCTCCATCCTTGGAAATATTCAAAATGTGACTGGAAAAAGCCTTGGAGCAGCTTGCTTTAGCTGATGCTGCTTTGAGGGGTCGGACAATCTCCAGATGGTCCTTTCGGACCACAATCATTCTGTCATTCTAGGACTAGGCAAGTTTATTTCCATTCTCAGGTTGTTAGCATTGGCTATTAAGCCCCTGTGCCAGGAACAGGAGACAAGACGTATAAAGGATTTCTGAGAGATTTAATTTTCTCTCCATTCGTCCAAAGCTGACAGGTGCAGAAACACCCACATTAAAGGTATTAATTTAAAACAACAAATTCTGTATAATCCAACCCAAACTTAACCTTTTTCATGTATTTTACCAAAGGCAGCTATGCTTTTTCTTAATTTCAAAGCAAGTTTCATAAAATAAGGGACATTTGTGAATGTCCATGCATATTGAAAAAAACCCAACAAAATAAAGCAGCATTTCCCTTGGGGAGCCATAGTCTATGCCATTCTGCATCAGCTACCTTCCTGGCTTATCTTTTGGCTAGTTACAGTCTTTCATGAAGAGGCAGGAGTAAGAATTTCAATTTCTTTTAGCATTCTGCTCTGAAATCCTGGTCCTTCTGATGCCAAAGGGAAGTCAGTAGGGATTGACCAGCATTTGTAACGTAGTCAGCATTCACCTCTGGAGAAAAAAAAAAAGAAGAGGGAATATTTTTTTTTAATTCTAGGTTTCTTCTATGACAGTTATTTACAGAATGGACAAAATTCAACTATTTGTTCTCTGAACAGCTGCTGGAATACAGATTTCTTCCTCTTCAGAAGTTTAATTGCATCACATATGCTCACAATGACTTCTACTCTTGTTGTAGTAGTGCTATTTTATATCGAGGAATTAAAGACTGTCATTCATGGTCTTCTCAATAGGTGAGGAGAGGAACAAGAAGATACATCAATGAATATATCTGCTGATTGAGAATGATGGGTTTTGGTTGTTTTACATGTTAGAGAGTGGAATCACCAAGCACCATGCAAAAAGATCAGAAAATGTAAATTCTACAAAGTGGTATTATACGCATAAATCTTCTGAAAGACATATACCTTTGGGATATCATAGGCCGTAGACTTCTATGCAATCCATTACCCATGCTGATATAAACCTTTGATTTGTGGGTTTAAACCTGAGGCTGAGTAACCTCATAAATATGTTAATCCACAGTAATCAAGAAAAGTGCTATTGCAAATACAAAATTTTTATTCCACAGTTCCAACAGCTTTATAGCATGCTTTACATTTATAACAATAAACTTTGGGAAATTACTCTCTTCATGTTTAAGAAAATGCTTTGCCCTTTTCTTGGCATCTCACCAATGAGTTTTACATGCATTATTTTGAATGGCATGATCTTTATGCAAAATTCAGTTCATGTTTTGCCTTTCCTAACCCAGTATTTGATTTTGAAAATGAACAAAACATTGCATAAATTTTAAAAAGTCAGGTTTTGTAGCCGTCTAAAAAATTTATTAACAATTTTATTAGACTGGAGAACAGCCAAGAGGTTAAATAGTAAATGGTCTGGCAAAACCAGTTCTCCTGTATATTTAAGATGATAAAGAGGATTCTGAAAAAATCTTAAGCTTTTTAGTAGTGCAGTTTCTGTCACTATTACATGTATTTCTACACATACACATAGGTATGAAGTTTAAATGCCATAGCCATCATATTAAGTTTTGCAGTCATTCAAATAGTTCAGTGTAATTTTTATTTTTTTTTTAGGACCTATCTTCCATGAAGGAAAGAAATTAGGATATTTTTCATGTTTATAAACTTCAGAATAAGAGAATTATGCTTTTCTTCGGAGGTACAATTTCTGTGTACTAAGAAATCCTCACTGAATGCTGTATAAAAAAACCCGTTGTTTTTTAAAATCAATCTTTTCAAGAAATAAGCAACAGTTTTCCTTAGTTGATATTTCAGTTCCCAGATACTGCAATACTAATCTTTAATTGTCTTGTTTTGAGTAATCCCATTTCTAATCCATGCCTAAAGAAAATCGAGGTACTTCAAAAATGGAGAAACAAATAATCAGTCAGTTCTGAAATAATTTATTCCTTAGTCCATGTGAAATACTTGTCAAGAGTTATTATTATTTAGTTTCTGTAATCAATAATTACAATTTTCTATTAGGTGCCTGAAGGATTGAAATTGAAACACTGGTAATTTGAGCAATATGGTGTCTTCCAGGAATGTTAGGTTTGTGTTTACCAGATTATAATGTAGATGTATCTCCTTGCAGATGTGTCTGATTTTTTTTTTTTTATTGTTAAGATAAAATCAAGGTCCAGTTTTTTGGTGAGCTGACACTTGCACAAACAACTAATGCACTTGTCACAAAATAAGGTTGTATTTTGGTTTTAGGCTTAAATGTGATGTTTTATGTAAACAAGACTGCAATTACCCTCCTCTTTAAAAACAGAAAATAGTTAATACCTGTTCACTTTTAATTCCTTCAGACATTTTCACTTGAATCTCAGCTACTCCTTGATGCAGTACTATAGCACTGTTTAGATTTCTATAGAGAGTAACATTGTTTCTGAACTCCATTCTTACATCATAGTTAAACTGAAATCCAGTCATTAAAGATGAAAAGCCAGAATCAGTTGCTCTATGACAACTTTTAAGGGAGCTTTCTACCCCTGAAAAGCTTTTCTTGTTTTCTAATGTAATCTGATTACTTTTGAATTTTATGTTCTTTAATAGTCCACAACAGTAAAGAAATTGCATATTAATAAATAATAAAAGGTCAGTTATGTTAATTGGTCTGGATGGCTTTGTAAATAAAACTCACTTGAATTGTATATGTTTTAATAGAGGCAAGAACGACGTTATTAACTGCCTTCAAATCCAAATATCATTTTGGCACTTGTGTATGCTTACGCAACATCCAATACTCCTTGCTTGTATTGGAAGAGGAGATATAGACTAAACAGTTCAGATGTCTACAGCCTCATCCCCAAACTTATTTTTCTTCTGTAGGCTGTAAGAAGCAAGTGGGGGGTTAAATATAGTCATCATTTCCAGCAGAGACACCTTGTAATAGGCATGGGGATGACTACCTCAGTGTGCCATTTTATGAGACATTTTGTGTTCCACGGAATTATGTTTCTCCCTTCAGTTGTGCTTTCCACAGGTTGCTTCTGCCCAGTCTGTGAGCATTTCCCTTCATGAAACATTCGTGAAACAGTGCTAACTTTTGTGGATTGTTCTAAGGAGCACAACAGACTATTCCTGTTGTAGAAGTTTGGGTCCATGTGCTGAATGGCAGGATGGTGGTTGGTGTACATGATGCTGCAGAGGGATTTCCTGATCAGGGGTCAGTGAATAGGTGGTTTCAGGTTGTGTAGGTGAAGTGCCGAGTCAGGCATTACAGGTGTTTGCTTTAGCTGTCCTAGTAAACTTTTGCCCAACTTAAGAAGATACGGGTTGATGGCTTTTCTAGTTGTGCCTGCATTGCTCTGCCTGAGGTTCACTAGAGTAAGCTGAGAGCTGGCAGTGCTGAGTGGTGTGTTCTAGAACTTTGTATTTCTTGAATTTCAGAGATTTTTTTTTTTTTTTTTTTTGACTCTTCACATCAGAAAGACTTTTGAGCCACATTCTGTACCTGACGATAATTCCTGTGAAGTGACCCTTTCACCTCAGTGAGGTGTTCTCATATTCATCACACAACCCTGACACAGTAGCACTGACTCTGGTTCTGACTTCATCCTCCAGGAATTTTTTAACAACCTATGTGGATTCTATAAAATATACATTTCATATAGCCGTCCCATTGCATCAGTAATTACAGAAATGTGACTTAAAAATTACCTGGCATTTTCCTGGATATAAGAATCCTGGAAGAAAACCAAATTGTTTCATCTCCTTAGCCAGTTTGACAGAGTAATATGATAGTAGTGTGCCAACACCAACAGATTTAAACTTGCACTACTAATTCCATTTTGACATTGATGAAAACATCATATGGGTCTTTTGCATTTGAGAAGGTATCTTTTAGACTCTCTTTTGAGGAAAGAATAGCTATCACTTCAGTTTTACTATGTTAAATGAGAGTCATGTTACTATTTTTTTAATGTAATGGTTTTTATTGAACCATTTTTCCTCAGAAATATACAGCACTTTGAGGAGTCAAATTAATCTGTGGGCAGTTGGTTTGTGTAGGATCATAAACAAAGTATAAAGTTTAAGATTTTTCTATGTTTATTTTTTGAATAAAAATAGTTTACAGTTTTGACTTATTATGGTATCCTAGAGCCAGCTTAGTCTGACAGTTATTTGAATAGGATTCTTTATTATGGGCATGGATTCCTGATGTTTTGCAAGTCCATTGATCATGCTACACTAGATGAGAATGAAGATATTGCTGTGCAGCACCCAGCTAGTTTCTCATACCCTAGATGCAATATCACCAGCCTATGCTTGAGCTAATTTCAGTTTGACGGGAAAAAGTCTAAATAACCTTGTCAGAATAGAGATTGTTTTTTGAATAGGAGTGAATCAGAAAGGGATCTGCTTATTTGAACATAAATTGTAAGGGTAGTTCTGTAGGTCAGAGGACCAAGGAATTTTTTAAGACAGTTGAAGATGAGCATTCAGTTGTTATTGTTTTATCCTTAGTGTGACTGTTACTGGTACCAGCTTCTACAGATAAGAAAGGAAAAAAAAAAAAAAAAGAGATGCATCAAGGGATCCTGGAAAGGACCAAGAATCTATTTTACTTTGAAAAAATGTCAACAATAAATGTACTTTGATTATCAGAACAACAAGATAGCTTGATGTTGAGGGGAGAGGGTTTAACATGTCAAACAATAGAGCTATGATTCAGAATGACCTTAGGAAATTGGGAGTATTGGGCCAAGAGAAACCTCATGAATTCTGACAAGAAATGCAAAGCCCTAAGCAGAGTGGAATAGTGAATATTAGCCACCAGTATGCTCTCATCCAGTTCAGGCAATACCCAAATGTGAGTTCTCATTAAGAGAAAAGTGGCTCCATTAGCTCTGGTGAGTCTGCATGTGGAATGAGACTCCCAATTTTTGGTGTCTCAGTTCAGAGGGGGTGTTGAGAAGCTGAGTGGGTCTGGGAGAAGTGCCACAAAGATTGTTAGGAGCCTGAAGCACAAAAGAATAGGTTGAACCATGAGTTTTAATCTGGAAAAGCACCTCCAATAGTAGGCTGCAAGTACTTGCGGAGGAGTTACAGTCATGTTGAAGCTAAATTATTCTGTGTGCTAGCAGGTGGTAAAACAAAAGTAAATGGTTAAAAGTTGCACCCTGGGAGATTCAGACTGAACAGAAGAAAACAACTTTTCCAGAGTGGCTGTGGACTATCCACCCTTGAATTTTTCAGAACTTACCTGGAAAAAGCTGTTAACCTGATTTGCTGTTGACAGTAGCCTGGCTTTGAGTGAGAAGTTGAACAACCTGAGTTGAGCTTGAGATGTTTCTTGCAGCCCACATTTCTGTGACTTTGTGATGTTAACATATAAGAGCACACTGCATAACAGGTGTAGCTTTCCTAGTGGGAGACTCTTTAATTTATCAAGTCATAATAAGATGTCATAAGAAGTCATAAGAAGAAAGATGATGAGAAAGAGAAATCCATTTCTATCAAGTGATGGAAATGGCTTTTCGTTAATGTAGTTTGACAAACAAATCCATATCATCATGCAGTGCTTCTCCTTGTAGTAGATTTTTAGCTGACAAATTCCCTGACTCCATTCCTTTCACTTCTGTATGTAATTTTCCTTCCTGTCCATTTAATCTAGCCAGGCTTTTAAAAAAAACAGAGTTTCGGAAGATGTTGTCTAGAAATCTGCTATTTCACACTCAGCTTGTAAGAGAACTCAATTCTTCAAAGATTTATGCCTAAAATAACTTTCTGGGACTTTAGGTCTTTACATCAATTACTTTTCAGCTTTTTTTTTTTTTTAATTTTGAAGTATGTAATTTTTCCCTTGTCTATGCCTTTTAATTTTCTTTCATTCTGTCATTGACTTTAATACTCAATATTTCAGTTCCTTAATAATGTCTCTATTAATCATTATGAAGATATTTTGCATACTGAATTAAACTGTAAGCTAGATAAGAGTTCCCCTCCCCCACATTTTCTCCTTCACTTCTTGGAGGTTATTAACAGGGTTTCTCTGTGTTTTATGCATTTGTTTGTATGTGTACACATACACAAAATTAAATACAGCAGTAAAATAGCAGTGTGTGCATATTGAATTTAATAGGCAAAGTGCAAGGTAGGAAAAAAAATCAGCTATATAAACCTTCTTTAAGAATGTCATTCAGCTCACTTGAATACAAAGCTAGATTGTCTTTCACTCTCTCATGACTCTGAATAGTGGAAATAATATCCTGTAATTATTACATTGTTTGTGAAAGAAAGGGGTGGATATTTGGGTATTCTAGTGTATGCCATCATGACACAGGACTTCAGCATGCAGACATAATCTCTGTAAGCTGTTTATCACATCTTGATGTGAAGGCTGTGGTTCCAAGCCTGATTTTTTTTTTTTTTTTTTTTTAAGTTATCTTTCATTTTCTATTAATGTTATCAGTATAAAAGTTTTGGTGTTCTTATCATCTGGCAGGACTGTTTGTCAACGTTCTTTTTGTTGGCATCAGCAGAGTAGAAAACAGTAGGATTCTACCAGCAGGCACTTAGCTTCATATTACTTCTCTGATAATTTCCTCTAAGCAAGAATAAATATTTCTTTTTCCTGTTTTAGCATCACGATATTTTGCAGAAATACCCAATCAGTACTTAGAAACTCTTGGGAGAAATTTATCTCACCTTATAGTATTTATATTCTAAGTCTGACATTAGATCTACAGTCTAAACTAATCATAGACTCCCCATGTTGTTAGCAGAGAGAAATGGCAGCTCCGTAAGGTAATTCATTTCACATTATGAGAGTTTCACATCTATTTTAGAGTAACTCACCTATGAGTGCCTTTCCCTCTGCTGATTATTATAAGCTAGCTGACTAACTTTGACAAGGTTCACACATTTGACTAGATTTGACACGGTTGACATGGCAAAATTCAGATAAATTTTCTTTAGAATGACTTTTTTCAAGGTCTAGGAAAACCAATACATAGAATAAATGTGTGCCATTTTTAATCTCTGTGTGAAGTTGTTTAATGTTTCCCTAATTTAGACAGGAGTAATTTGGATTAATTGTTGGTAAATTTGTCTTTTTCTTACCAAGTTCTCTTGGAATTTTTTTTTTTTCCAAAGGAAAAGAAAATACATTTTGTTCTTTGCTTAAGCAAAAAATTAGAGTAAGTGATCTTTTGTTATGTAGTTACTGATTATTCAGTAATCATGTAATGAATTTAAAGATATCCATAGGGTTTTTTCCCCACCTAGTTATTATATATAATATATAGATGTATATAAAATAATGTCTTTAAAATAGTTTATACTTGGGTCTCTGCAGTCATGTTTCTGCAGAGTATATATCTAAACACTTCATACAACAAAGAGTAAATATGAAAATTTGTTATGTATCTAAATTTTCCAACATCCCATTTCCAAATTATCTTACTACTCGACCTTGCCCATTTTCCATAAAAATGTTATACACAAAAATGTGCCCATCTGTACAAATACTTTCCTCAGCTGTCTTTTATATTTGTTGTCTAAAGTTACCTCAATCAAAAAGTGTTCCTCAAGAAAGTGTAAAAGAGGATGGACAACAAAATATGTGAGTCTTTATATGCATTCCCTACCAGTTTCTTCCACTTCAGTACATACATAGTACCTGTGTGGGAGTGTATAATATTTTTATCCAGGAAGAAATTAAACTATGGTTTTAATGATACTGAAGTAAGTAATAATTCTGCAGGGTTTAAATGTGCATCATCAACAAAGTCCAGGCAGTTTAGTTTGGGTTATGGCTGACCTTACTGCATTATGTCTCCAGGTTTAATAATTAGACAATCTACTAAAGTTTTTATTTTAGTTTCTCAGTTGATCATTCTTAATTTATTGACAGTGGAAGATGAAATAATTGTATTAATGGAAGAATTTGTTCATTGACTGACAACCTGAACAGATAGAAGTTTGCATTAATGGATAGTGTCATGAAATGGAGCATAGTTTAAAACTGCTTTTTGTGTACATTACTTGAATATATGAACCATTTCATGGATTAGGTTCATGTTTACTGCAAATGTGGAATTTTGATTTAGAGCACTCCTCTTGTGCCTAATTTTCCCCTTCTTTTTGCTTTTGCTAAATGGTTTTTCTTAGAATTTCAGAGACGGCTTCTTGATACCTGTAGTTTTCAAACTAAAATACAGAATTCTGAGGCCAGACTTACTATTTCCATATGAAAGATGCCACAAAGTTAGACTTTCAAAATTGTGTCATTTTAATGGTGGAACAGATCTTGACCTATTCTTCTGTAGGAATGTATTATTGCTGCATGTGATAGTCCGAGTGAACATGAAATGGACAATAGAGCAGCGGAAAAATGATCTGTTCCTGCAGATGTTAACTTTTAAAGGTTGGATAAATCCCCGTGTTCAAAAGTTTTTACTATTTCAGAAGACATATTCCATCCATCATTATTCAGTGTAAAGTGTATTTCCCGCATCATGCATGCAACCAAAACATCAAAAATTAAGAAATACCATACATTGAAATGTTGGTTGCAATGCACCCCTGTATGCATTGCTCTCTGGCATATGCTGCTGGATATCTGACTTTTGGATCCTCAGTTGCTATTTGTCAGCAGTCACAATGCCTTGTCTTCCAATTAGGTCACATGGTGTAAAGATCTTAAGTGCTTTCTTAGGTCTTTATGTTTGTTTGTTATTTTGAAAAACATATCTTTTTCAAATACTTGAACAAGACAGAGAAAAAAGATGGATTTACCAGTTAGCGTTTCAATCACCACAGCTTATTTATCACCCTTCAGCTTTTTCTTCGTATACCTTTCTATCTCATAAGACTGTGCGCTGGAACATATATATAAAAAAAATTTCTTTGGAATCTTTTTATTATGTCTTTGAGTTTTTATAGTTGTGGATTTCAGAATGTATCTAGGTCTATTTTGTATGTTGGTATTACTTTGATCTAATGGACTACAAATGTAGTGTACTATAAGATTGTACATGAAAATTAATTTTTGTGATGTTTTAGTTCCAGATAAAAATCTGAGCAGAAATATTGGTAGAAAATGCACCTCTGGTATTGCTATTTCTAAAGTTAAAATGGCAAGATTTTATAGGTAGAAGTTTGTATTAAGGCAGCTGAATACCTGGAAAAGTTAGACAAACTTTCAGACATACAAGTCCTTCTTCATGTTTGATACAGAAGCATCAGACTTCAAAGCTAAATCCAACATGAAAGCAATTGCTCAGAGTTTAATTATAGAGCATTTTTCATAAAAAAGTCACTGCAGTTCTTTCCTCTAGGTCCCGTTCCTCACAACTTCTTCACAAGATGAACCTTGAGACTAGGATACAAAAAGCCTTGGCTTTAGCAGATGCATCAGTTTTATTTCACGTTATAGTTTCCTTGCACATGCTTATCTTTTCATGTTTCAGGGCTTTAAACTATCCATCTCTCTTTTTCATTACAACTTGCCTACCTTATCAACTCTTCTTCCTCCCATACCTGTCCTCTCTACTCCACACGAGAAAACTGCACAAGATTAAAGATATACTATCTGATAACAATATACTTAAATGAGCAATCTTCCCAATTTCTAGTTTGAAGTCCTCTGTTCCAAGCATCAAAAAGACCTTGCATGCTTAGGAACTTGACACATTTTTATCTGAAAAAATGTTGAAAAAATACAACTCTTTTTTTGTTTTCATAGATCCTCATAGTTGGATTTTCAACACCACTAGGATATTCCACACTACCCCACAAAATTTCATCTTTTGTCACATTGTGGAAGGTAGAAATCCTCTAATCATAGGACAGCTTTCATTCTTGGTGAAGGTGTCTATTTTTTTTTTTAAACACACAAAGCTAAGGGAAAGGTCAAATAACTTCTAGGTTTTCCTGTGAAACAGGTGTTGAGATCAGACTTTGCCCTAATGGAGCACAAAACTATGAATTTCTAAGTCCTATAATGCTTTTGTTTCGGCAAATTCATCATAGCTTGATAATCTAATAATCATTTGCTAGTAGTTTTTTTAGCAGCGAATGACAAAACTTTAGGTCATCTGTGAATCACATGGCATTGGTTTTAATCAAGGGTTATTCCAAGACCATAACAATTTCTAAGGAAAATAAAACTGAGTAGTGTTACAAAATTAGACTGAAGATTTTGTTGCTTCTCTTGAAGCCCTCAGAGTATGGTTCTTTCTTGTTTGGGGTACAGTTTTGGATGTCTCTATTTTGAAAATCATAACTTCTGATTCACTTTAAATTTCTATTTATTTTTCTTTGCTGTCAATAGCAGAGTATTTAAGAAAAATAAACATCCATTTTGTAGATTTCTGCAAAACTTGTTGTTATTTATGTTGTAAAGGAACAATTTGTCTGTAATATTATTTGATCATAAAGTCACTGCAAGCTTTTAACCCTAGCCAAACAGGGAAAAGAACTGTTGTAGTTGCTGAGAAGTTTTCTAGTGGTTTCGATAAAGGTGAGAAAACTGTTCAGTATGACAGTACTTATGAGAGATAGATGTCTATAAGCTTGCTGTTGATGAGAGGCTTAGATCATGGGAAGTTACTGAAATATATCTGCACCGATAGCCATTCCTGTACCTGTTCTACTGATGTTAGTCCTAACTTCTCTTTTAGAAATCTAATGCTGGTAAATGAAAGAATTATCATCTGTACCTGAAACTGTATTTCAGGTGATGTTTTATAGCACTGTAAGTAATCCTTCTTCCATTTATCAGTGTTAAGCTGTGGAAAGTGTTAAGTTCTGGAGAACAAGTCTTATGAGGAGCAGCTGAGGTAACTCAGGCTATTTAGTCTGAAGAAAAGGAGGCTGAGGGGAGACCTTACCACTCTCTGCAACTACCTGAAAGGATGTTGTAGAGAGGTAGGTGCTGGTCTCTGCTCACAAGTAACTAGTGACGGAACAAGAGGGAATGGCCTCAAGCTGCACCAGGGGAGGTTTAAACTGGACATTAGGAAAAAAATTTTCACTGAAAGGGTTGTCAGGCTTTGGAACAGGCTGCCCAGGGAGGTGGTTGAATCACCATCCCTGGATGTATTTAAAAGCTGTATAGGTGTGGTCCTTAGGGATATGGCTTAGTGGTGGACTTGATAGAGTAGGGTTAATGGTTGGACTTGATGATCCTAAAGGTCTTTTCCAACCTTGATGATTCTATGAAAGCATAGTTGTTACTGTTCCTCTTTCTTCAGATGTAATTTTATGCTAGAAATTCTGTGTACATTCAAAAGGCTATCCTTTGCCATAACAAATTATTTTCCATGTGACATCTGGTGATTCTATTCCATATGAAATAATGGAGATTATATTTATCTTCATTCATAAGAAAAGATAGAAATAATATTTGTAGGGTCCACAAGCCTAATCGACATTTTGGTGAAACTGAGGACTACTTAGGCATGATACAAATTAACAAAAGAGATACTAATCTCTGGTATCTTTAAGGCCAAAGTAAAACCCTGGGGTTGAAAATTTTTCATTGTTTTGTCCCTTGTCTGAGTGATGAGAAAAAAGACAATAACATTCACATCTAGATGAAAATTCAATCCCATGGAAATAAATCTTTTAAATTGTATTATGGCTTTTTTGTCAGGCTTAGATTTATGACATTACTTGTTCCTTTGTGATCTACTTATAATTAAAATATGTATTTTTGTTAATATTCTGTGTTGAAATTAGTCTAAGATGCATGGTACTATTTCTTCAGAAAATACTTTAGTTCATCTTTTAAACATGAACTGTAATGTAATGCAGAAGATAATGTTTGATTAAAATTTGAAATTACTTCTGGGATGGAACTTTTCATTTTACTGTGGTTTTGCTCTGAAATATGAGCACTTTCAGGAATATGCCATACAACCAAACAAGTAAGTTTCATGGACAGAAGTTCTTCCATAGGTTTGCAAACAGGAAGTCTAGCAAAAGGACAGTGACATTGCCTTAAATAGATGATTTGGTTAAAGGAAGGTGGAAAATTTAAAATAATTTCTTTTGTGTCTGTTTTTGTTGAAAACCAATCTATCCCATTTTGAGCTTAGGTATATGCAAGTATGTAATTATTATTAAGCATATAGAATCATTACATATCTGCTTATCTTATATTTTCCGTGTGCTGAAAAGGAGAAATAAAGGCACTAAAGTTTCTTAGAAAAATTTGAGGTGGAACTTTCCTGATATGTTGTGATCAGGTTGCAGTTTTTGATTACAGGACTATCCCTTGACTGTAGCTGTTTGTAGACTAACAGATCCTGTTCGTGAATGCTGACACCTTGAATGAAAATAACTGAAGGAAAGCAAAATATAAATGCCTCTTCAACAAGTAGCTTTTTAACGGGTCATAAAAGATTAACTCTGTTGAAATTGTCATCTTTATTTGTCATTGTGTCAGCTCATCTTCTGAAGTATCGCACTTGTTAAAAACATTCTGGAAAAACCAGCAATTAAGTTCAATAGTAAATATTATTTGAAGGGAATCCAGCCTACATTTAAAATAAAGATTGAATATAGAAAGCTTTTTGGTTTTCATACAAGTTATTATTAAGGAATTGTTTATGCTTGGAATTCACTTTAAATTGGGCCAAAGAAATCTTCACAACTTTTGTCAGATGTTATTTTTTCTAGATAAAAGTTACACTGGCATTAACAGATACTTTGACAATTTTGTCCACTCTGTAATTTCTCTTCAGCTTTTTCATATTTTTACTCCCTAATCTCTCCCATTTTAATACAGTATTCGTCATGGCAGTGTCCCAACTTAAAGTTTCTGAGAATTTAAACTATCTCTTTATATTGGACAAATGTTAAAACATTTAGATTAAGGTTCAGTAGTGAGTCAGAGAGTTCTACTTTGTTCGCATACAGTCTTTAGCTTCCTGTCTTTCCGCAGGCTCCCAGGCCAGAATGTAGGTTTTACCCTGATCCAAACACAGCAGTCTACTTAAGCTAGGCACATTTAGATTTCCTTTTTAGAGAGGAGATAGATGATATCACTCAGGGAGTTTATTACACTAAAATATATTCTGATTCACTTACCAAGTACCTTTCCTGATAATTTGAAGAATTATCTTCAAGGGCTGAGAAACTTGAAGTATTTGCTTTCTGTAATGTATTCCAGAGCTCCTAGAATTGTTTGCATTGCTTGCAATTGTGCATTATTAGTGAAGAGAAAGGAGAAATTACATTTTAGAAGTGTGTTTGCATGATGGTCCTCCCTGTGCTTATTCCTGGAATGCTGCAGTCTGCATTCTATTCCTTCCTTAGACTTTTGAAGTATGGTTCTGACCTATGGTTATGCTGTGTTAGGTAAAGGCACAGTGACACCATTATAAAACTGAAGTTTACATTATAGCTTTGCCCTGAAATAAAATAATAAAAAAACAAACCAAAACTGAATGAAAACAACAAAAAAAACCCCCACAAAACAAACAAAAAAATTTCTTGTGTATCATGAGTTACAATTTTAAAAGTTCCTTAGTCAGTTGTAAAAGGGAATCAGAGTAAATTCGTGTCGTTACTGGTAAAGATCAGGTCTTAGATGAACAAAGGTCTATAAAAACAATCATTTTTTGGACAGGCTGGGAATATAGTTAGGTAAAGATTTTGTGCAGACCAAAGCAGAAGATGCTGAATATCTTCCATTTGCTAATTATATACACAGTGAAACCCTGAATAAGATGGGGAGTTAAGGATGTCTGTAGATAGAGCTTAAATATTAAGTATAGTCCTTAACATTAGCAAGAAGTAATTATAATAATTATAGGCTCTATTGCATGCAAATGTGAATGTGTGTCTGTGTATATATGCTGTCTTAGAGATAATTATTAAAACTTGGTGAAAAATTACAGTAAAGAGTTGAACTAATGCATGTTCTGGTGAGGCTGTAAAAATGCAGCCTTAATATTTGTTACTTTGTCTTTAAGTTAATTTGCTTTGAAACAGCTTGTTTTATTATGCACCAGGGTTATCTTTTTTTCCCTTTTATATATATAAAACATACGCATTAATTTTAAGGTGATGTAATTGAAATATTTTAAATACATTAATTTTAAGCTCAATGCCTTTTGTCATTTCTAAAAACCTTTTCAGTGTTGTAATTAAAATGGAAAATGGTGATAGTTAAAACAATCGACTGTAGAGGAGACAGTTTATGATTTCTTAATATTTTGCATGTTGTTTTCATTGTTTATATATCAAGCAAGTTTTACATGGATATTTCTATTAACTATACTTTGATAGAAAGACTGCATTCTATTGTTTGTATTTTGATCCAGGCAAAGACAAAGGAGTTAGTCGCTTATCTCACTTTATCGTAAATGCAGGTGTGTGCACGCTAGTCTGAAATTACACTTGAAACTAATCATCCGTGAAGCCATAAAGGCTGTTGACTCTGAAAATGTTGTAATTTACTTCTATTTTATTTCCAGATTGCCTTCTCACAGCACAATACTATCATGGATCTGGTGCAGTTTTTTGTCACCTTCTTCAGGTAAATTGCTTTTTTCCATCTTCTGACTGAAATCATGCTGATTCTTTTCCATCAAATCAATATCTTAACCAGCTTCTTAAGAAATGTCTGCAAGAAAGCCTTTAAACTGTGTTGTCTAGTTTGCGCTAACAGAGGATCCAGGCCACTGCTTTGTGACTATAGGTAGCTGCTGGCATCTTTCATATATTCAGTGGTACAGTCTTTACACTTCATAAAGAATAGCTAGACCTGTATTGTATATGACAGTGATTAAAAGATGCCAGCTGTACTGACTTATACTAATAATTTATGTGTGTGAATTTCTGTAAACTCTTTTAAAGAATTATTTAAAAAGATGGTTCTGGTCAATAGCTCATTGTTTTTAATAAAGCACCCCAACTCAGTACTCTTGCTTTCATGAGCTAGAGATTAATTGTGAAAGGTGGTGGGTGATTCATGAGACTTCCCTGTCACAGAAATGCAAGAATTGGCTTCAACTGCAAATGGACAACTGTTCTAGGTTTGGAACAAAACTTCACTGAAAGACTTCTTAAAAGTTCAGCTGTTCTATAAAATGCCACAAACGTGACTATATGTGGATTAGTTACAGTGCTTTGAAACCTTGCTGTGAAGATATTCCCCAATAACCATGAAGTGTATGCAGAATGTGAACAGTGACAGGCAAGTGTTCAGCAGACCTCCTGTATTTCTCAAACTGCTGTGCTGTCACTAGCTCACAGTACAGCTTTTATGTCTGCTTTAATCACTGTGCTCTGACGAACTGTACTTGAAGAATCAGACTCTTAAATGCTGTTTGCAGACAAACTTCTGGTAATTCCTGTCACCTAAAAGAGGGCAGAAATGAGCAGATGCTGAAGCCTTCTGTAGCCAGTGCGTTGACTAATGGCGAGTAGTTTAGTGCTGATGCAAACTATCCCAGTTCTCCTTTT
The DNA here is from genome assembly GCA_033439905.1 of Ceryle rudis. Taxonomy (NCBI): domain Eukaryota; kingdom Metazoa; phylum Chordata; class Aves; order Coraciiformes; family Cerylidae; genus Ceryle; species Ceryle rudis. The sequence continues at coordinate 146,814 of JAAGNO010029313.1, forward strand.
CTCCACAAGCAAAGTAATAAAATGCTGGTTGCCTTAAGGTCAGTCTGGTAGTGGTTTGGGGTTTTGATGTTTTGTCATTGGTTTGGCTTGTTTGTTTTTTTTTTTTTTCTGGGAAGAGAGAAAGATCTAAAAAATGATGGTGATGATGATGATGACAAGAAGGCAAAGTGTGTCCAAGTACAATAGAACAGAGGGACTCTGTGAAGCAAGTTGTTCCAACTCTGTCCCCTAATGCAGGTTTACGAAAGGTGAACTATAGGCTCTTTAATGGTGAAGCCATCTCTATAGATACATTCCATTAGCTCTCCTGGTGTGATGGTCTATCCTGTATGGTTTGTTCTGGGTAAAGGCAAACTCACAATCATCCTGATAAAAATAGAGATCTCTCTGTCTTAACAGTAAGCTAATTTGAAGCCAAGGCCAATGTAATCATCCTTATAGAAAGAAAGGCTGTAGGATAGCTGGCAGCTGTCCTGCTACTGTCTTTTGACTCAGACCCAGCCTAATTGTATAACCAAGGCTTTCAGCTGTCATTCAGATCAAGAGGGACTGGCAGCTATCTGCAGCATGATGTTAGTGATCAACCCTAGGAACCTAGCTGCAGAATTATGTTGAGGAATCAGGAAGTGTTATGAGTAGTGCATTGTAGGAATCCAAGCAAGGTACCAAACCTAATGAATGGTCACCCTCCAAAGGCATGTACAAATCAAGCTAGGGTTTGATGGTTATGATGAGAAACAGAGTGTTTATCAAAACAAATTTTTAAATCTTAATGTAATACCAACTTGTAATACCAGCTGGGTTGGTATTAAGGTGTTTGTAGACAAAGGCTGGAGCTCTCATATTGTGTTTCTAAGGAAAAAAGTAGAAAAAAGAAATAGCACACAGATGACTCACAGTTTACAAAGCAGAACTTGAGTGGTAAGGGAAAAGGGAAAGGAAAAGAAAGAAAAAGAAATCCTAAGTTGATTAATGCCACTAGGAAGATAGGCCAGGCCTACTGCTTGGCTAACTGGCTCTTTCCAAGACACTTTCTGTGTGAGATTTTTTCAGTGTTGTGCACAGAGGCATAGAATCTTCGTAGCTGTTAGAAGTCCATTTATTTTCTTATCACAGAACCAAAGCAATCATGCATAATGTCACAGTGACACTCCCAACTCATCCCAGCTGCAAGCGTAGCATCATCACTGACATCAGAGCTAGTAAATAGTCCATATAAAGGATCCAAAGAAGAAACAGTCAGGTTGTTTGTCACTTGACTAGTAGTTTCATTATGTTGTAAATAAATGTATGAAAAACTTACAAAGGAAAAATAGTTAGCATGTCCTTTAAAAAAATAAGACTGAGAAATTTGGAATGAGAATTTTCTAGTCTAGACACCATTAAAACTTTCAGTAGCATCAAATTGGATGCTGTTTCTACAGGATCACTAGTCTAAACAAGCTGCAGAATATTTCTGATAGGAAAAATGTAGCAATAACTGATTTTGGAGTGTGTTTTTTGGTTTGTTTGTTTGTTTTTTGTTTGTTTTCCTTTCTCACTGTAAGGGACTGTTAGTCTTACCCAAGGAAAGTATCAATACCTGCTCTCCAAAGTGGTTGATAGTGTTCAAATGTATCCGAAAATTTGGTTCCAACAGTTTGTAGCCTAACAAAAACTATTTTAATATGGGTTTGTGTGGTTTGTTGCTGCTACTGGATGGGAATGCAGTGACAAATTATGTTGGTAACAGTAACAACCAGGTCATATTTGCTAGTATTGTTGACAAATAAGATGTTTCTGTCTAAAGGCAAAACTGAATGTGCTTGATAACAAAACTTTTTTCAACCTGTTTTGACAAATGTGCACTTGCATTTCTGCCATCTGCTATTATACTTTTCCTGGGTTTGAGCACACAGTATAACCCTATTCGCCCTAGCTGCCTAGCCAAACCAGCAAATACGTGTATTTGACAATAACATCTTTTTAACAACGATTCAAAGTATAGTTCAAAACTGTTCCTTTGTAGCATTGAGTGTTTCAGAGTAAAAGATGAAATGCACATTTTAGTGCTTGTATCAGAAACATCAAAATAACGAACATTAGAATTTTCCCAATGTATCAAGATCAACACTTTTAAAAGTATTGTTCTGTAAGGAATTTATTTAAAACTATACATAGTAAAGCACAAAAGTTATGATTAGATCTGTAATTAATTCTTGATCTACCATGATATTGTTGAACAGAAATGTTACAGAAGTACAAGGTCTTTTGAACAAAAAGGCCTATTACAGGAACTGTAGTGCTCCAGACCATGTTACTCTAGTGGGAGGAAAAAAAAAAAAAAAGAACTCCTATGTAACTGCATTCTTTTTATTCTGGAAGGTTTCATTGCAACTACTCGTTCAGTGAACTTTTCTCTAAAAGTAGAAATGCAATCAGATATGTAATAAGAACAGACTCCTAACAGTTTTATAGAAGATGTGGCATCTGTGCTGCTTTAGTCAATGCTTTATGCTCATACCTTGAAGACTTTTAGCCATCACACAAATTAAGAGGTGTGTGACTTACTTCTTTTATCCACCTGCTTTGAAGCAGTACAGATCTCATTAGAGAAATTTACAGGCAGCAAATGTGAATGATATTTCTTCTTATACTGAAGAAATGCAGTCCCCACAGTTACAGTCTGTTCCTGTATTACCCTGACCAGCAGAACACTCAATAAGCTGAGGCCCAGCTTTTTTAAGTGCTGAAGGAGTTTGAAGTGTTTTCAAATCTTACATGAATATATTGTTCTAGCTGAGTAGGTAGCTAGGACATTTTTATGCATTTTGTAATGGTATAGGAATTATATTTAGTTTCTGAAAACATTATTCACTTTTTCTTTAGATCATAGTCTACCATGCATAAAATTTGACAATGTTTAATATTTGTTAGTTTTTATTATATATGACTTGAGTAAATCTCAGAATTGAGAGCCAAGAAACTCTTCATTTCTAAACCTGCTTTTAAACAAAATTATATTTAAATTTTTTTAACAGTACTTGTGTATTTTTCAGAAAAATGATTTTTATCAAGAATCTGAAGCAGGAGCTCTTGTAAGAAATGTGGCTTTGTCTCAAGTCAAAAAACAGGCAAACATGAAATGGATACAGGTGACAAAGTTAGCTATTAGTATTTTTGCAACTGCTACTATCATAACTTTTTTCTTAAATCCCGCGTCAACCACTAATAACCAGGCACTTTCTCCGAGTGTACATTTTGTTTATCCTCTCAGAATGATTCCTTCCATTGCCTGTGGTTGAGCTTTTGGGAAGGAGCTGCCAACTGTTGTGTTTTATGACTGACTGGAATGATGCAATTTAGTCACTTTTATAACATCTCTCCTTACTACTATGAATTACAGAATTTCCAATTTGTAATAACTAGAGCGATATTAAGAAATATGGATACTTTAAAATCCTTCTTTTGTGTGTGCTTTAAGACATTTTATGAAAAATCATGGTAATTTAGGATCAGGCATACATTCTTTCTGAAAAATCTTTCTGAGTACTCCAATTGAGAGAAAACAATATTAAAAATAGTCCTAGTGTTTATTACAGGAGGAAGGAATGGGTATTTAGATGAGGACGAGGACTAGTAGCATGAACTACAATAGGAATTGCAGCAGATACTGAAGAACCAGATTTATCAACCCCAAATATTTGACTGTGTGCCAAAATCTCAGAACAATCACTTCAGTTGTGCTTCATGCAGTGGATGTAGATGGCTGCATTTCAGAGGGTTGTATCGGAGCTCCTGAGAGTGTCTGTGTCTGAATCTGCCAGTTTGGGTGTAAATTTGCAACGAATTAATTCCTTCTCTTTACCAGCATCCTTTGGTGCGTCTGCTTGGCTTTGTGTTTTGTTTTTGTTGAAATAGAGGATGATAAATTAATGTTAAATTTCGTCATGCTTAGCTGTATGAGATCAAATATTGATCTCTGTAATGCAGTGTGTCAGGAACAGATCACGTCCACCATGGCTGGATTCTCAGAAAGTGCAGAAGTCTTATAAATCTAAATTAGAATATTTTCTGGTAACATGAAAATCAAGTTATCTTAGCAAAATGGATTTTACATTTGGGGCTAGAATAAAATTGATTTTTACTTAGCCATGCATTAAATGGTTTTCATCTCACTTAGAAACAAATAGTTGTCTGGCTTCCACTGGGACAAGCATATCCATACTGCAGTGGGCAATTTGAGTTATTTTTTCTTTTGTTTAAAATGTTTTTTTTTTTGAATTGTGGAATGTCTTCCACTCTCCAAATCACCCAGAAAGTTTTTTATCACTGTAAAATTATTTGATATATTTCCTGAGAAGGCAGCCATTTGTCACTAGTCTTCAGGCAAAGTAGATTCCCCGGCACCCCTGGGTCGGTTGCTTTTCAAAACAACAGAGGAGTCATTTAATCCCATGGTGAGCAGAACTGTTTTCCATAATTTCATTCTTCTTTTTCTTCTTTCTATGCTCATCCTTTGAGTCATTTGCATATCGGTGTACTAGTGTTTGCTGTAATCTAGTTTCAACACACACTTTCCTCAAAGTACAAAATAGTTGCTTAGCTTGGTGTATCTGAAGATGACCGATGCACTTGCTTTACATACAGCAGATAGGGGCTTTTCCTCCCTTCAAGTAGATGCATTTAAAATTTTGAACTTCTCACTTCTGGAATGTATTAAATACAGTAAGTGAGAACTGTTCACTGTGCCTGGTGAAGTGCTTTATCCCAATTTCTGATCAGTTTGTAATAACTAGAAATAAGTTCTGGAGTTGCAGAGGGGAGTTGTAGGGTGAAGGTTTTGTGACAGTAATAGGTTTTGAAAGATTATTTTTTTATATAATTATTTTTTTCTAGTTCTTTTTTGGAGAAAAAGGGGAAAATAAGGACAACTTAAATTGTACTCTTCATTTTGTATGGTGCTGTAGCCTAGCATTCCAAAAATCATTTTGTCACTATCTCTGCTTTTGTAAGATCTCATTGCAATCTGAGTTGCTGCCACAGAGGTCTCAGAAGGTGGCACCTGAAATATTCCATCTCAAGACTCTTGAAGATAGGATGTCTTTTTTTTGAAGACTCAGTACATTGCAGGCTCCCTTACTCTGAAATGTTCTATTTTCAGACATGCATCTTGCTTCAGCTGCATTGTAATTTGTTTCCTAAGAAACAGCATAGACAATTCATATTGTGTTTGTGTTTTTATTCCCTACATTTTATATTGTATTTTCTTAAATCTGATTAGTCAATTGTTTTCTTAGACTAAAACAATGTTGGCACTCACAGCTATTTGTCTTCTAGTGTGCTTAATCCTGGTCACATTTTTATGAAATTCCAGTCCACAGTACTTTAAACAAAAGAACTAGAAACGTTTTTCATCTGTGATAAATGGACTTGAAATTTTGCTTTTCTCATTTTAATTGAAAAGAGAAGCAATTCAGTCTTCTTATGACAAGGTATATGTTTCAGTTGCAAAGTTAACTTCAGAAGTGAAGTGGGGCAAAAGCTGCTGAGAAAAACTAATAAAAAATAAAGGAAGTAACAAATTTAGGGTTTTCCTTTTGGCAATAATGTCATTGTCTGTTATGGCAAGTGACAAGCAGCTTTCTCAAGCACTCTGCTAGCCTGTCTTTGCAGAGGCAGTTGGTATGGCATGCTATAGAGTGAGTGACATGGAAGAAATGAGCAATCTGTTTATGGCAGTAGAGAAATATTCAGGGTGGTTGTGTTTGGTTATAAAAAATCACAGAAAAAGAGAAAAGCGAGTGTTAGACTGTGTTTTGTGCTGTGGGTTTCTAGATACTAAAATATTAAATCTAATTATTACTTCTGAGAAGAGATATCTGAATTCAAAGGAATTCACCTAATGAACTTTTTTAATTGAATATTAAGAAAAATATTCCAGTAAAACTTTCTGGTACCAAATGAAGCATTTTGTGAAAGAGTTTAGATTTTTAAGTTAATTTATTTAGGTTCAATGAAGGGGTCTACATTTTTCAATAAGAAGCAAAATTATGGGAACTTTTCTGTGAGCTCCAAAAAGGCTGTGCTAAATATTACATATTAAAAATATCTATTTATATTATTAAATTTTAATTTAATCTGCTGGTGTGGCCCAATTATGTTATAGATCAGAATTATTTATGTTTTCAATATTTCTTGGTGATATTTCATTAAAACACTCTAAAGTTTCAAAACTATATTTCTTTCCTTACATGTCATGAGCATTTTCAGTCCAAATTCTAAATGTCAGGTTGAGGGGATATCAGGGGCTTTGTATTCTTTATGCAGTACAATCACAGAAGATTAATCATGCTTCTTTGGCCTGGAAATCTAAAAATCTTTACTCTGTCTTTAGGAAAATGTCACGTTACTAGGGCTTTTAATAAGGAAAGTTAAGACTTTTTTTACAGTTACCATTTCAAATACATTTGCCTCTTTGCAAAAGGTATTGGAAATGTTACATAATGAAGGGAAGTGTTTTAGCAATGTATTAAATTTCTTGATTATATTTGAGTTTAATACACTAAACAATGCTGACATGGCTTGTTGAATCTTTAAATGTATTTTATATTTCTGTGATTTATTATCAAATGATAACATCTGCACTAGAGAAACAGTGCAGTAAAAGAAATTTGTCTGCAAATTTAATGGACATAGTTGTTTTGTTTTGTTTTTCTTTTTAGATCTGGGATTTTTATATACAACATCACTTGTTGAGAGAAATATAGAGTATTTCACCCATGAAGGGCAAACCCATAAAATTATATGAAATATGAAAGTCTTTTCCATGACTAAAAGAAACATAATCACACTTTATGGGTGTGATGTTCTATTTATTCTATGGAGATTAATTTCAGTTTATGTTAGATTAAGCCCCTTTGATTGTAAATCTTCTTTATTTGCTGCTTCAAAGAGGTGAATGGAAGAACTGCCGAGAGTTAAAGTTCACATCTAGAGCTTTATTGAGTAATATATTTCAGAGTCCTTTTATATGGTTCACTTTTTTTGACATTATATTGGCAGAATGAAATGTGAATGTTGGTCTTCCGGATAGCATCCTGATGTATACTATATCCATTTTCCCTTTTTAGTTGTATACAAAGGCTATTCGCATAATTGATCATTCATTCATACATTACTATAGTAGCTTCTGGTATACTTAATATGAAAAGACAGCTTTATGTATAAATACATGGATTAAATAGGTAGGAAAACAGAAATGTAAAATACATATGTGTTCATTTTTACACTATAAGGTTAGTTTTTAGTAATAACTTTAATAAAGTTATTTAAAAACTCCCTACATTCTCTATAACATTTTGGCACATGTACATAAAAAAAAATCAATACTTCTTTTTTCATAATAATTTTCCTGCAAATAACAAATTCCTCACTCTAACACATTTTATTCTTCCTTATCTTCAGGAACTATTTTGACGTTTGATTGCACAGCAAAGACCAATAAACACAGGCTTTGTAGGAGCAGTTGTCAGAGATGATTTTAAACTATTATAGTAGTTGGAGTTTATGCCCCAGGAGATGAGGGATTGTGTTGGTTTTCTAAACTCAATATATATTAATAAACAATTTTACATGGATATGGTAGCTGTTCTCACTAATAAACTAATGTTTATATTGATACTGATATTTCATTGATGCTGCTTACTTTAAAATATCATTTATATAAAATGCAGTAGATACCACTGATACTTCAATCTCCATTTTCAGTTATGCATTCAGAGCTTAAATTGCAAAGCTTTATTAATACCATTATTGAAGTTTTAGTTTATTATGTTATTTAATATTGCTCTTCCTCCTCAATAAAATTCTTTCAGTTACATTTTTAATACTCGTTTTAAAAGTGGTCCTCTAGAGACTTCTTACAGTGTGCTTTTGACAGTACACTGTTCTTTTTTAAGGCTCATTTCCTTTTCATGTATTTCTCCTAACTTCAACAGAGCAGTCCAAATGTTCTGTGCCACAACATTCGGTGGTCCTGTTGAAATAAGTCAGAAAGCTCCATGGCACAGGGGGACCACTTTAATTTGCCCATGACCTTTAATTTGTCTTCTGTGTCAAAACCAGTTTCAAAGCAGAGAGTCTGCTACTATCAGAAAATATTTACCACTGCCAATAAGCCACCTAAAGGCAACAAGCATCTTGTACTACAACAAATCTTCATTGTTTCCAAAACAAGTTACAATCTACATGCAAAACAGCTGGAGCACCTCAGCCACTGCATCTGATCCTTCGTTTAGAATTTGCTGTATACGCAGGCATGCAGTGTGCTGCTAAGTGTCAGGGTTTGGGTGACTCAGTCCATGAATGCCTACCATTAATACTCTGCTGCCCCGTTCAATATCGGTGGGTTTGGTAGAAGTGCTTGAGTAGAAGCAACTCATACACTTTTATTTTTGTTGTTGCTATTTATATTGCTATTTATCTAAGCAGTACAACAATCATATTCTGTAACTCCATTCTTCTCCCATAATACCTCCACAATTTTGTTTAATTTTTATATATATGAATAAAATATGTATTCACATATATTTCACACAAGTATGTCTTTTTTTTTTTTTTTAAGTGGAGTTGCAGTATACATACAAAAGTGGTCCAGGTGGCTATGGTGCAAACTAGGATATTTTAGAAATAGATTTTTAGAAAATAGCATCATTGGGATAATTCAGACTTACCTTGTGGAAGTAATAGTCAGCTTGGATCACTTGTGTCCTTCCTTACTTTTTGGTTGTTGCTTGGCCAGTCAGCTAGATATGGCCTTGACAGTTAATGAGAATTCCTCAAATCCAAAAACTATGCGAGAGAATCCAGCTGCATCAAATCGACAGTATCATCTCGTGATCATAGTAAGGGTAGAGTTGTTCAGGAAGCTCCTAAAATCTAGTGCTACCTTTGTGGAGTTGGAATAAATTGATTTGGAATTTCAGAAGATTGAGCATGTAGCCATATAGGAGGTGACTTCTTAAAGGGGCTTTCCTTTGATTATTTTCTTAAATACAGTTGTAACACAGGTTTAAGCATAAGTTTAAAAAATATTTTTTTTAAAATAACTTGTAACACAGGCTAATAGAAATGATGCTTGGATCAAACACTGATAGAGGATATGAAATTCCACACCTGAGTGCTACTGATGCAAAAATGTTACATCAGCCTCTGAGATTTAAGCACCATCTGCCTTTTTAAAATAAATCAATTTTTGTACATGTGTGAGTGTGCCTCCTGTAGTGGCCAGTGCAGTGATACAGTTATGGATATTTTTAAAGCTATACTGTGTCTGAGATTTTTAGTAGGACTCTCTTTCTTTATTATAATTAACAATATCCATGTCTTTTCCATATATTCTTCTTCATAAGACCAGGTAATAAGGTCCTTTCTGAGGAATTCCTTTACAATCTTCCTGCCATAGTCAATAATTGTCCTCCAAGATAGAAATAATTTCTCATTATCTCATTATCAGTGTCCATCTACTTTGTGGGAGATGAAATTCTGTAGAAAGGTCTGTTACACTGATCTGCCAAACTTGTCTTTCCTTCATAAAAACCATCTAATATCTCTTATTCTAATGTACAGAAACCCAAGAATGTACTATGTGGGAGTAGGGTCCCCCCCCAGCCCATTGTCTTCACACAGGTTTGCTGTTTCTGTGGGGTATAAATGGAAGCCCACCAATGTGATGCCCATCTTCAGGAAGGACCAGAAGGATGATCCAGGGGACCACAGGCTTGTCAGCCTGACCTTGGTGCCAGGGAAGATTACGGAGAGGTTCATCTCGGGTGTGCTTACACAACACATAGAAGACAACCAGAGGATGAGGCCCAGCCAGCAGGGGTTCATGAAGGGCAGGTCTTGCTTAATGAACGTGATCTCCTTCTATGACCAGATGACCTGCCTAGTGGATGAGGGAATGTGAATGTCGTCTACCTGGACTTCAGTAAGGCCTTTGACACCATCTCCTACAGCAGAATGCTGCAGAAGTTGGTAGCTCATGGCTTGGATGGGTGTACTCTTTGCTGGGTTAATAGCTGATTGGCTGGCCAAGCCCAGAGAGTTGTGGTGAATGGAGCTAAATCCAGTTGGCTGTCGGTCATTAGTTGTGTTCCCTAGGGCTCAGTGCTGGGGCCAGTCTTGCTTAATATCTTTATTGATGATCTAGATGAGGGGGTTGAGTGCACCATCAGAAAGTTTGCAGATGACACCAAATTGAGCAGGAGTGTCAATCTGCTCGAGGGTAGGAAGGCTCTGCAGAGGGATCTGGACAGGTTGGATTGATGGACTGAGGTCAATGGGATGAGGTTTAACAAGGTCCTGCAGTTCAGTTACAACAACCCCCTGCGACTCTACAGGCTTGGGGAGGAGTGGATGGAAAACTGCCTGGCAGAAAAGGACGTGGGGGTACTGGTGGACAGTCAACTGAACACGAGCCAGCAGTGTGCCCAGGTGGCCAAGAAGGCCAATGGCATCCTGGCCTGTATCAGAAATGGTGTGGCCAGCAGGAGTAGAGAAGTGATTGTGCCCCTGTACTTGGCACTGGTGAGGCCCCAGCTTGAGTACTGTCTTCTGTTTTAGGCACCACAGTATAAAAAGGACATTGAGGTGCTGGAGCAAGTTCATAGAAGGACAACAGAGCTGGTAAAGGTTCTGGAGAAAATGTCTTATGAGGAAAGGCTGAGGGACCTGGGCCTCTTTAGTCTAGAGAAGATAAGGTTGAGAGGAAACCTTATTGCCCTCCACAAAAGGTTGAGAGGAAACCTTATTGCCCTCCACAACTACCTGAAGGGAGGTTGTAGTGAGGTGGGTGTTGGAGTCTTCTCTCAAGTAACTAGTGATAGTATGAGAGGAAATAGGCTTAAGTTGTGTCATGGGAGGTTTAGATTGGATATCAGGAATATTTTCTTTCCTGAGAATGAGGTTAGGCATTGGAACAGGCTGCCTAGGGAGGTGCTGGAATCGCCATCCCTGGAGGTGTTCAAAAAATGTCTAGGTGTGGAACTTCAGGACATGGTTTAGTGGTCATGATAATGTTAGTAGACAGTTGGACTTGTTCTTTAAGTTTGTTTCCAACCTTAATGATTCTGTGATTCTAACTTGAGCCTATGCTGACTATACTTGATAGGCTGGCATTGAAGAACACTGTGTTGAAATGCAAGAACTTGAAATAATTGAAACCTATTCTTTCAGCTTTTTTTTTTTTTTTTAAGACATGTTAAATACTCAAGTTAGTAGAAATGCTTATACTATTTAACAGTTGAATTTATTCTAAATTATACTCTCTATTGTATACACTGTCAGCCCTTTCTCACCTTAGAATAAAACTATGTGCCAGTGATTTCTATACCTGCAGAGCTGTTTATGGCAATTACTTTGCTGTTTGAATGGCAAAAAAGGATATTCAGATTTTCTGTTGCCATCTTTAAAATGTTTTGTATGTATTAAAGAAAAATTATTTCAGTTCACTCTGCATATATGAATGTATTTTTTTAATCTATGAGCTAATGTATTTCCATGATGCCCTGGTAAATTTTGTAAATCTTCTTTTGAAACCTTGGTTAATAATTTTATGAACTGCATCTCAGCACAGATGCTGTGCCTGTTAATCAACCATGACACAGTAGAACAAGTCTAATATGGATATCCTTTATCTTGCATTCCTACCAAATAGGGTTCTGCTTGAGAGTACCAGGTTAGTAGAAGGCCATATATATTTCTTTATAACAGTTACTCTGGTTTTTATAAGGCCAGTTATGGACCTGTGAGAAGTGAATTTTAGGGGCAATTATTTGACTTTCAAGAGATACTTCATGCAAGTTTTATTTTTGGGAATATATAGGTTTTCAGGACTGCATCCAAACTAGCATTTTAATCACTGTCATCTGGATAAGAAGTATTATCCATGTAATTAGTTTCAAATGAACTTGAAAGGTGCTGCTTAACTTCTGTGAATTCCATTCGAGACACAAATAAATAAATACAAATTTGCATTTAAATTATTTTTGGTAATAGTTGAAGTTTTAAATAACATTGTAGATAATTTATTTCATATTCAGGCGTTTCTTTCACTTTACCGTTCAGAAAGCAAAAACTGAGGGCTTGAACCTTTTGTATGCTTTTTTTTTTTTTTTTTTAGAAGGTTCACAGATAAATTAGATTTCCCTTTATTTCCTTCATTTGGAGAAACTGTGGGGGAAAAGTTGGAGGTCTGGAGCTATTGCTTTGTTAAAACAACAGGGGGGAAAATAATCTGAGTCAGAATGGGGCATAGACTGATGGGAAAAAAACCCCTGCCATATTCAAGGGGGAAAAGTTGCAGCTATTAGCTGATCAGTCCAGAAAATGGAGTGTGCATTTCAGCCAGTGCATGGAGATGCTGGTGCTGGTAGTACTTCTTACAACCAGCATGAATTGAGAGGAGGACATTCCAGAGTCACCTTGGTGGTAATGCCAGTTTGGTAGGCAGTGTCTTTCTTAGACCAGGAAACAAGCACTACTCGCTGTCTGTAGAAGAGAAGGGTGGGTGTCAAGTAAAAGGGGCCGGTCTCTTTTCAGTAGTGCTCTGTGATAGGCCGAGGGGCAATGGTCACAAACTGGAACACAGGAAGTTCTACCTCAATATGAGTTAAAAATTCTTTACTGTCAGGGAAGAGAGCACTGGAACAGGCTACCCAGAGAGGTTGTGGAGGCTCCTTCTCTGGAGATACTTAAAACCCACCTGGATCTGTTTCTTTGTGGCCTGCCCTGGGTGATCCTGCTCTGGCAGGGAGGTTGGACTTGATGATCTCTAGAGATTCCTTCCAGACT
>JAAGNO010029314.1:10045-33583 GCA_033439905.1 Ceryle rudis
AGGGAGGTGGATGTTTCCTGTTCTCTTGAGTTTAAAATCTAAATGCCACCTCTGAGAGCTGTACAGCCTTCTACTAACCAACTGATGCTTTCAGTTGTTTTTAGAAGTCACACTAACAGCAAATACCATAGCAGAATGTGATCCTTGCTAAGTGACCGGATATGGATGTGCTTGAAGACTGAGGAAAAGTTAATTTATGGACATGATATTAGCTTGCTTTTTTTATTTGGGGCTGATCTGAAAGCATTTTTCTGCTAGGTATTTGACGTGATGGATTTGAAGGAAGAGAGAGTAATGCTGGACTTGAGTAAAGATGTGAGACCTGGTACACGGAGTGTGGAAGGAAGTGAATGATTAGAAGACAACTTTGGAAGAAAGCTGGAGGGGAAAGGCAGGTCAGAGCAGGTGCTGAGAGGAGATGCTTTTGCCGGAGAAAGGAGGTAATGATTAAATGACATACAGGCTGTCTCACAAAATAAAGCCAAGTATGAAAAGTTAGAATTGCTAATGGAGGGAGCTGAGCCTTTGTGCTTCTTGGTGCTTTTGAAAAATACTGGTCTTCCTGAGTATCGATCATATTCCTTTCAAAAATAACACTTCTGTTACGACCCAAAAGCCTCATCTGTGTCCTCAGTCTGCATTTGCTATGGTGCCATGGGAAGCCATGGCAATCCTCCTGCTTGGCTCTTTGAAGTGTCTCCAACAGACATGCTCTGCAACAGCAATTCTCTTGCTTTAGTCTTTGCCTACAGTATGCTTCCTTTTGGCTGTAGGGCATTCCCAAAAGCATTGTAAATAATGTATCAGGACTGTCCATCCTCATCGTAGCAGACACAGTGGAAAAATATTGGAGGAAACTATAAACCTGCATTTCTTTCTCTGTCTAGGTGTTCCCAAATCCTTCAGAGACTCGTGTTTGTTTATTTTTCTATTGTGTATGTGGTTATTAAAGTGAGGTAGTGCATTCAGCAGTATTTTTGAATATGAGGCATGGAGTTGCTGTTGTTTCAGCCTTCTTAGGAAAGGACTAATCTGATTCCATCTGATTCTGTAAGGTGAAAACAAGAGTAAGCAAAGGATGGATTTAAAATCCACAACTGTAAGGATCTTTCCTGAGCTTTTAAGAGCTTGCAAAGAGGTTTTCTCTCCAGAATAATTCAACTGAATTTTAGGTATTATGTTAGCAAAAATGTATATACCTTTGTGATTCTGATACTTGGAAATCACATCCTAGGGTCCTGCCCCAGTACATACAGGTCTCCAGGTATGCCAGGGAGAACAGTTGGTTTGTGCAGAAAGCTCATCTAGGCTAAGCTCACTTTTAAAAGAAATAAATATTGCTGCAGACCGCTTTTCCTTTTGTGTTAATTGCAAAATTTTAACTTTTTGAATATCCTTTAGTGTTGGGATTTTTGAACCCCTTTCAAGTGTTCTGTAATGTGATGTACTTTCTTCATCTGAACTTTCAATTTATACTGTAGTAGTAATACCATTCATTCATCTGTTAGTTTTCTCAGTGAAGTTCCTAATTTCTCTATAACTGGGGATTTCTTAGGAGGAAGCTTCATATTGGTGCTATGAGAAAGGGGAAATTACTAAAGAAAACATACACACACATGTGTTTATAATAACTGGGGAAACTAATCTATGTAAATATTCTTCTAGGGAATATCCCAGGTGTAGCTGGTACTTTGTGGTATATGCGCATGCTACAAATAGAATTCTGTTAAATATAGGGAAGCATCAGTTAATTTTAACTGAGGGCAGTTGATACCTATTAAATATGCTGAATGTTTTAGAAAAAAAAAGTTCATTAAAAGTGCTTTCCATTTAAGACCAACTGTTTTCCGCAGCATGTATTACTTGTAATATATGAGTGAATCGATCTGGTTACTTGCTTATTAGGTCCCTGTGAATTTAGAACTAGTATATTCTAGCTTCTCTTACCTGGCTCTTGGTCTGAGATAGGGAGAGGAAAAGAAGATTTTCAGATTTTTCAATTCCTATTTGATTTTAAACTTTTAATGAAAATTTTAATAAAATCAAATGAGAAGAAAAAAACCCCACAATTTTATGCAGCTGCAGAAATGACTGCAATTGTGCAGATATATTTATCCTAAGCTTCTGAATGAATGTGTTTGGTCAGCAGCCTCCCTCACTTCAGCGCTCGGTCAGTTCAAAACTTTTATAGTAAGCATACACTGCTTGAATATATTTTACATTTAGTTCTAGCCCTTTTAATGAAGGTATAGTATTCTGAGCCATTAACACATGAAGTTTCTCAAATTAAATCTTAAATACTACTTTTAAAATTTTCTGAATTTTTTTTTTTAATCTTGTCTTATTGTGTAGTACCTTCCCTGTACATATATATTTTATAGCATCCTTCATTTTCATTTCATTTGATTATGTTTTATTTGATGGGTAATATAAACCAAGGTGTGGTATATCATTTTAATTACACATGTAGAGAGAACTTGAAAAACTTAAGGATGGGGGGCTCTGCCCTATAATGCCACAGGGTCTGGTCAGCTATGACTAAGCCAGAAGCTCTTGAGCCACTGTTGAGTGTAATCCTTGTTGTGCAGTGACCTCTACAGCTAGAGGGATGATAAAAGCTGCTTTTAAGCTATCTGCTGGTCTGTGACTGGCATCTGCAAGTGCAGCCCACGTGTCAAAAGCAGTCTGCTTAGAAAGACCCAAGGGGTTTCAGATAAGGTTAACTTCTAACAACCTGTCCCCATTTTGTTACTGAATGACAATCATGAGGTAGCTTACATGTGCTTATGACATCAGTGTTGTCAAAATACCATAGATATGTTCTTGATAAAACCTGACAGAGGAAACCTAACAATTTGTAACAATGGAAAACTTCGTGTGTGCAATGCGGAATTCAATATATAAGCCTGGAAGTCTGGTAATGGAGAGCCAAATGGCACTTAGAATGGCACTCCTGCTGTTTTGCATTTCTCTCTTAATGATTAAAACCCAATCTTGATATGTTGTTAGTTGTCTCTGACAGAGAAAAAAAGGAAATTGGTCTCCCCATGAGACATTTATTCATCAATTAAAAACGAGATCTCATTTTGCCGATTAAGTATCTGGAGTGTGTGACGCGGTGTATGCTCTGCATGGTGTACAGTCAATTGATAGACCAGAATGCTGGGTGGACTCTGCCAAAAGGCTCTAGGCTTCTAGGTTGCTTCCTCAAGAGCAGGCTTGTAAGTCTACTGGTATACACAGATTTATAGAATGGTGTGAGGTGAGCCTGGATTTTGTCTTTCCAAAACCAGACACAATTACTGTTTCAATACAAACACTTAACTGCTTTTTTGCTTCTAACAAATTTTGTTTAAAAACATGTTGTGAAAAATGAAAGAAGTGGCAAAATAGTGCAAATAAAAGGTGTAACCTGACATACATCAAATGTTACCTACTTCTGCAGGGCTCCAAGGGTGCTTAACACCTCTTAGTTTCAGGTCTCTCAATTTTTCATTCCCCAGAATGAAAAAAACATATTTTTCACAGAGCAAATATATCAAGTAAGCAGAAGAGGGCTTGGTGAGGCAAATACTTGATATAGTCAAGAGCTCAATTATGCATCAGTGAATTCAATTTATAGAGCAGAGAGCATCAGTCTTGGATGAAGTCAGTCTCCCACACAGAGCACTAAACCATGTGCTGACAGAATGAATTAAATAGAGTGCTAGCCAGAAGTCACTGCTTCCAAAAGGTAATTTAATTCAGCCCTACAGAAATTAGACTCCAGAAGTGGAATATTTACATCTTCTGTTTGAAATAACTCAGAATGTGTGAGGAAAAAAAATCTTGTTTATTGCTGGCTGGCTTGTTCTTGGGTGAAAACTTTTGCTTTGATACAGGCATAGCATTCCAGAAGTAATCAAGTGAGAAGACACCTCTGTATACTTGATTTGCAGAATCTGAGCATCTTGGATGAAGTCACTCTTAAATTTTCTCCAGATGTGTTTACAAGTGAGCAGTTTGTGTGACACCTGGATAATGGAGGAAGTGCACATAAGGAAATGCACATAAGGCTAAAGAGCATCAAAAGCCATCTTCATCTGCTTCTCTTAGTCACAGGACCAAGAAAATCTTATTTGTGAGAAAGTGATAGAGTTTATCCTTGTGCTCTTGGTACTGTATGTACTGCTTTAATAAACAGACACTGTCACAAGAGATATAAAAGAACACTGTTGAGGATCCAGAATGAGGTCAATTGCATTCCTGTTTGCTTTTGTGTGCCAGTAAAAGCTTTTATATGACTCTGGTCCGCCTGCGTATGACCCTAGGAAATCGATAGACCTTCTCTGTTGTTGCAGACAACCAAATCTTGGCTTACAAGTGCTCCTGTATGGCCTTGTACATGTATACTGGTTAGTTTTGCTCCCAGTACTCCTACTGGAAGGAGGATGATCTTTCAGAACCACCTGACAGATTTGGAGACTTTTGCTTTTCTATTGGAAAAGCTTTTATAGAAGCAGAATGCATCAAGCAGCCAGAACTAGATTTTTAAAGATTTTTACTTCAAATGCAGAGGAGCAGAGAATTTCAATCAAGCTGTCTTGAGCCCTGAAGTTTGACTGAGGCCTTGAAGTCCCATCTCAAGTTCTAGATTATGAAAGATTGATTTACTGCCAAAAGAAGGGAAACAGTATGATTTTATCTATGATGTGTTTTGCTAGGGAAGCTGTTGTCAGTTCATATTAGCTGATGTAGAGGTGAGCAGACACAGAATGAGTTGTGATGAAGGACTTTGTGTTCTGTGGCCTTTCGCAAACCTCACCCACTCATATACAAAAGGCTTGGAGATGGTTTGGATGTTTTAAAAAACACAGTGCCTCCTGCACTACTTCTCCGTATGTCATTCTACTACTGGGTTAGCTCCACCTGAGGTTGGTGGACACTGCAAAAATGACTTAACTCAATGCAAAAATCCTTATTTTTCTGTGGCCTCGGCAATCCCTTTGGCACGTGATCTGAGGGTCCAGTTGATTGCAGTGAGATGTACAGTGTGGTTTGCAGGTATTTTTCACTCAGTTACTGGCAGGGCCCCAGGCTATAGACTCTCTTCACTGACTCTTTCACTTTCGTTTCCAATTTTCTTCACATGAAAGCTCAATCTATCACAGGCAACCTTTCCAATGACCATAATTCTCACTGACTGGCTGATTGACTGGACTCCCAGGCTGTATCACTTAGAAAGCTAATAGGATTACTAAAAAGACAAGAAACAGCTCACATGGTGACTTTTAGAAAAAAAAAAAAGGTGAAAAGGAAGTAATAGCCAATTTGTCAAGATTCATACAGTGAATGAGTTCACCTCCTCTGAGTTATCCAAAATTGCATTTGACTGGTGACGGCCTTAATGGAGAAATTGTCATTTTGATTGACAACCCTACAGCAGAGTATAATGAAGCTGGTGTAAATTAAATGAAGACGCAATGTCAGTGGTGGCTCAGGGCTGTCATCAGGGTGCATCCAGACTGCATAGCAAGTGTGGGCCCAAGGCTGTGTTGAGTCCAGCCCTGCCTGCCATTCCTCGCTCCCGGTCTCTGTGTGAGACAGATTCGAGGCCACACTGGGAAGCACCATGGCCTGCCTGCCTGCCTGCAGTGGTAAACAGGACAGATGGATCATGCCGGATGTGCTGAGCACTGTGTGTTTAATCTGCTCTGCAAACAGCAGAACATGTCTGTGGAGTCCTGAGGCAATGACGCACGTGACTGGAAGGCAAACTGAGCATGGCTACTCATATGATATAGCCCAAGTCATAGGTTTTGCATTGGTAACATAGAAGCACAATCAAAGGGTAAGGATTTTACTAGATAAATGCCACTTTTTAGTCTAACCACTCTAGAGCACCCTTTTGTGCCATGTTCTTGTTGCCATTAGACTAAAGAACTTAAAAGCTGTGTAAAGGGCAGATATGTTTTCCGTTGCTTTTCCAATTGACATTTGCAAAACTGTAGTTTGCATGTATTTTTTTTTTTTAATTCGATGCTGAGGAAGACTGAGGAGCAACGAAGGTTTACGTGTGTTCTTCCTTGGGTTGAAAAGAAACTTAGTTCTTGTTTACCCCTGAGATTTCCTTCAAGTCCTCCTTCTCATAGTGTCCCATTTCTTCTTTTCCATCCCTGGAAAAAGCAGGCTTGGGTCCTGTCAGCAAATCTGGTTACTGGTTATCTATAATTATGGCTTAATGTAGAGTAAAGTATATGAGAAGTGTTGGGTTGAGCAATACAGAAGGTGTTGCCAAAGTGCTGAGACATACTCCATTCCTTTGGCCATCAGGAACCTTGGGAACACAACCAAATTCAGCCAGAATAAAGAAGGAAAAGGTGTTGCTAAAACATTTTTGAACAGCTGGAGAACACAAAAATCATATAGGAAGAGCTATGGAAATGTATTACACAGAATTCTGAATCGGAGAAAAACTCACTAATAAAATCCTTTTCACGATCTTAGCAAGTTCTCACAAAAATATGTCTGTATTTGTAGTACAGAAGGTGTTTGCATCCGTGCACGTGAGACAGAGAAATCTAGAAACTGTCTATAAATACAGACGTTGATGTTCATTCTGTTACAAACCTGGAGTCGGTGAGAAGTGCAGTGACATGGTCTTCAAGGAGGGAATATACGAAGCGGTTATGAAGTAAAGGTGCTGCAAAATAACCATTCCTGGGGTTTTGAGGAAAGCGATAGTGCCTAAGTGTCACTTGCTATATTTGAATTCCACCAGATTCTTCCTAACATTTCAGGTATTGAAAACATCCAAACATTTCTGCTTTCTTTTTTAAATTCTGTGCACTCTACTTCTCTATCAAGGCAAGAATTTCTTCAGAATCTGTTCTTTAACCACTGAATTGGTATTGGTTTGTTTTCCTTCATTGAGTTATAATCTTGTAATTTGGGTGTGGCACACATCAAACACTTCTCTGTGGCAAAACCATAGACAATTGTGTCCTGTGTCCTTTTCATAACGTCAACCCTAAGGCCAAGGAATAAAGCCAAAAGACAGGATTGCTCAGACCCCAAGAGGGTTGTGTCTGTGTTGGGAGGTTCAGAGAGAGCTCTTTGGGCAAGGGAAGCAGCTTCTTGTTGCCCTGTGTTGGGAATAAGCAGGGGCAGAGTTTCCACTGCTGCCTTTTCTTCACAAAAACACTAAGCAGTTTAATTTTTGATGGAGGGGAGGAAAGTTTATTTCTTCCTCAGCCTTTACTGTTGAGTGAAGGGTTCTTCTTGAGTTAGCATTACTTTTCTCTTTGCACCTTGAGGACATGTTAACCACCAGCTTTTACATCAGTAAGGCTGCTCTAATTTTTTCCTTCTGCTGATTTTGTGAAAACAATTAGGCAGCATGATCCCGTGCTGCAACTTGAAAGGCAGCAGTACATGTGAGATTTCCTATAGCCACATGAACAGAACTGTGTTCAGATCAGTCTATTCATATAATGCCATATGCCAATCCCAGAGTGACTAAGCTTCTGAAACTGTGTATCCTCAAAAGGGTGACAAGTACAGTTTTAAAATGTGTATAAGTACAACTTTCAAGATTGGTGGTGGCAGGGGATAACTTGGGAACTGAAGATTGTTCCTATCATAATGGCACTTCCAGACCTCTGCATGCGTAGGTTCTTGTACCAGTAGAACTAAATCAGTGTATCAGTGGGAAAAATGTTCGTCTATATTTTTACAAATACATTTGTCTGATAAACTGCTAGCTGTGCAATTCATAATTAATCTGATTAAAATAGGGTCAGATTGCCTTGTTAGCTTCCTGTGCAGAAATAAGCCTTTCTGATTTCACCCTGCACATAAACACTGATAGCTGGGGACAGTTGCCTGTGTCTTAACAGGATAGCTAAAATGCCCAAACTTCGATGCGTGGAAGAGGCTTGTGCTCCATTTTGAAGTTTCTTCTTCTCTCCTTAATAGCAGTGTAGCTGGTTGGGTAGTTCTTGCTTAGATCCCCACAGCCTCTTTTTTTCTCTTGGGTTTGTGAGCTAAAAGCTCTGAGATAAAACCAAACCAGCTCATCTTCTGGAATACTGTCATTTGTTTACAATGCGCAGCTCTTGTGGAAACCCGATTCTTTTCATATACAAATAGGCAAAAAGGGATACCTTTAGAAAAAAGATGTCAGTTATGACAGAGAATCAAACACAGGAGCTGAAACTGAACTTCATGAAGATTTTATTAGGGGAAGGAGACTGCTTGCAAAGCTTGATGCAGTTTCAGGGCAAAAGAAGGTTTACGTGGTTTCCTTTTACACGGGGCGGGGGGGAGTAAGCATTTAGTCTTACTAAGATACCAGTAAAGACAAAAAAAAAGCTCAATCTCCAGGAAGGCAGATAGTGTGCATTTGCTGTCTGGATATGTGAATTTTGCTGAATAATTTTTGAAGGTAACGTTCGAACAAAAAGGGCTACCACAGCTCTGCAGGTTGTTTGGGGTGATGCATTCCCTTTACACATTGATATTTCAAAACTGAGTTTGAGGGGGACAGAGATTCATGTGGGCAAACCTAACTTTAGAAAGAAAAAAATGAGTGATCCTTCCAAACAGAAGTAAATTATATATGAAAACAGTAGGTACTAGTCCAAACCAAGCATGGAAAGCCCCACGTGAGATTTAGAGTTAGTCTTTAATTTGCTTCTATTCTGTGGACCAGACCTAAATGGTGGGTGTAAATACAGTGTTGTGCAGCATGCATCTTTCTTGCAATCACAGCTGTGTCTGCAGAGCAGCAAAGATGTCAAAAAGCTGGCAGGTAGCAGTGCTGGCAATGCCAGTAAGTTGGCACAGCCCCTCCAATACGTCTATGCTCAGCTACAAGCAGAACTTAATTGCTGTGTAGATACCCTGAATCAGCAACTGTGACCTGCACACTGCAAACCCATTTGTTGGTTGAACAGCACTTCTTTCTACTGCTCTATATTTAATTTAGTATCAAATTTATATCGTCTTTAAGGACTAATGTCATGGCCAAGACTGTCTGTCTGAGGAACCTTCTTTCAGAGCAGTAAAACAAAGAGATATTAAGGAAAACGCCAATAGAAAAGTATATATTTAACCAGTGTGTCTAACCACTGCGCTAGTCTTGAAATGGGTCAGTCACAGTTTGATTTCTCAGCCATTTTTCTGCCCAGAAATTGATGGCATTGTAGTTGATGTCTTGGATTTGTGTTTGCTTGGGCCCTTATAGTTAAGAAACAGCATGAGCCTACTTTTTTCTTTTTTTTTTCCCTGATAAACAGAAGAACAGATAGCTCTGTATTTGCATTCTGCTTCCTTATGGAGGGGAAAGCAGCTAGATATCTGAGTACAGTACTCCAACTGTATGCTGCTTATTGCAGAGCTGACTGTATTATGCCTGGACATGCGAGGCTTGTGAATTTTGTATCTGCAGAGCTTCTAGTAATACTCTAATCTAATGGCATTTTACGGTTATCTTTTTGCCTTGTTGGCCTTATATAAAGTATGTTAACAGTCTTAAGAGGATTTTAAAAGGATCTTTACATATTGATTATAAAATATCTCAAAAACCTAGTAGGAAAACAATTTTCCTTGCCAACGAAGATTGCGTCTCCCAAGATAAAGTTTTAATGCTTTTAGAGCTGTTAGAGTGATTTCTCAGTGTCTGATTTATGGTCATGAATTGTACTTTAAGTTGCTCTTTGTCTGTGTGCCTGTGTGGTTTTTAATAACAGTCTTGAAATCTTCTGAAATGGAAGGAGCATTATATTGAGAAGTGAATTTGTGTTTTACTTCTTTTTTTTTCGGAGAAAAAAAATTCCTGGACAAATCTGTTTCCTGTCCAATACTGAGATTTTTCCAAGATCACTCAATAACTCTCTGCTCTATTAAAAACAGAGCAGAATCTCAAAGTAGAAAAGGCAAAGCAAAAGGAGGTTTCCAGCTGGGACACATGCTAATAATATCTTGCATGGTTTTGAGCTATTCCTCATGTGATCCTGAGTCATGTTATAAAACCATCCACTGGGAAGAATGGTGCTCAGGTCTATAGCATTTATGAGCCATCTGAAAATCTGTGTCCAGTTCTGTACCCAGTTTAACTGAGCCACAGGGAGTGCTGGAAGATTTTAGCTCAGTAGATGACAGGTCCTAGGAAACTTTCCTAGCACATTTGGAAAAGAAACTACTGGAAGCCAAAAAGCACTCAATGCCCCAGATGGGCCAGGAGTACTGGAATGGTTCCTGTTGGCCTGTCTGGTGGAAATAGTTGTTCTCAGGCAGATCATGCTCTCCCTGCCACTTACCTAAATCTAGAAGAACTTGACTCAGATAGAAAGAAAACAGGTGAGATTAAAATGTGCGCTTAAGGATTTACTCTGCAACAACTATCTGTTTTTCTGGCAATGTTTTAAAGCCCGAGGCATGGTAACTGCCTGCAGATTACAGTTTGCTAGTGAACTTCACCACAGCTAGTGTGTTTGCAGTGGAAGCTCTTGTTCTCCTTATGGCCCTTCTAGGTGTTGCCACATCTGCCTCAGCAATGTTTTCCTGGATTGTGTTTCTGATCTTGGTTCGTACCGTGCAAGTTCTGGCTATAAATTCAATGGAACTATGCTGCATGTCTGTCTTTGTGAGCAAAATACAGACACTGCCTATAGTTTCTTGTAGTTCAGCAAGCCTTGTCTATCAGCTACTAGCAGTTAATGGGCAGCCAGCTGCTCTTGGAAGAAGAGTAAGAGTAGCAGAGCACTAATAGATATTAAAAAAAAAAATTGTCACAGGAGATACTGCTTTATAAACACCACAGAGTAGTAAATAGCTGGATACCTGCCTCCTGGGAAGTGCAGTTTCTGCTGCTCTTGTGTCACTGAGGAAGGACAGGGAAGTCTATCACTTCTTTGAGTTCATTCCTTTAATTGCCATTGTTTCCATGTCCAGTACTTCTACATGAGAGTGCGACATCGGCCTTTTCTTCCCACAGCAGCTCTGTTGAGCAGTGTCTTCCTTTAGGGAGCTTTTAATTGCAAAAATAATTTTCTGGTTTGCTTTTTTCACTGTAAACATCATGTAAGCAGAGGATGATGGGTTTTGCATATCTGGAGTGAGACTTGACTTTAAAAATTTTATTCAGGTACACAAAGAAGAAAATAATGAATTTAGGTTTTGCCTGCCCTGCTAGGGAAATGCCTTTGTTAATTCTAGTAACTATTACATAAATACAAAATACAGTCTATCAGTTGCATCTAGTGTACTCTTTTCTGTTTTACCCTGTAAGTTCTATACTGGGTAGAAAAAGGGATAGGAAACTCTCGGTCTAGTCTTGCGCTTGAGTGGAAGTCTTTCAGCTGGTGCATGTTCTCCTTCTCACCCAATTCCCTTCTTTTTATCTGAATTGCAACACTGCTGATGATCTCACTTCTACCAAAGGCAACAAAAATACTGCTCTTGGCCTCACTGTGCACACAGGGTAGGAATAGTCTATGTCATCTCTTTCTTCTACAGCCTCTCTTGTTCTATTGTATCAAAATCTCCCTTTGACCATAACCATTGGGCAAAATAGCACTAACAGCATTTTTGTATGGGTAATCTGTGGCCACGTCAGCTGAATGTGTCCTGATATGCTTCTCCATGGCCCCAGTGACTCCTACAACTCTCTCCTCTTTGTCCATCTGTCCTTTTCTGACTTCAAAATGGGAAGCATGAAAACACTTAAACCATACTTTCTGTGTATTAAGAAAAGGGTTGGGTTTAAGACATGGGTCCAAGAGCAGTGAGTCCTGTATAGGGGAGAGGAGTTTTCTGGGAGACCTTCAGTATATTAAATAAGCAGTGGTGGTAGCACCTTCAGGCTTTTCCTTGCAGAGTGAAGAAAGGTAATAGTAGTAACTGTTGTGTTTTATGTATGAACCTCACATCAGGTTCATACAATCTGCCATCAAATTAGAAGAGAGATTATTGTTCTTTGCTTCTCCAACTTCCTGTACACACATTCCCAGGCAGGAGCCAAGTGCCCTGTGGTGCCTGGAGTGAAGGCTGCAGCTTGTCCTTGGTTTGGACCAGGCTTCTGGTTTCTTTGATACTTCCTTGACAAGTTTCCACTCTTGAACATATGGTTGGCCTGCTCTGAACTTACCACTCTGCTATGCTGTATTGTTTCCATTGACTTCACTGAAGTTGTTCCTGATTGCTGTCACTTGAGGGGGGGTAAGCTCAGTGGCACCAGAAGTAGCTCAGTAGGGCTGTCAGGTTTGCTCCAGGATTCTGAGAACAGGACAACATGACCAGAATTCCTCCAGACCATAATGATACTTATCTGCTGCTTTCTGTAACTGGAGTGTCAGCAGGTAGGAAGAGTCATGGCACCTCTTTCTTACATGAAGACTCAGTCCTGAATCTAGGTTTTGCTTCTCTCTGCAATACCCCCTTTTGCCTGAGGCAGCTGACAAAATCTAGGACTCCTTAACTGGTTGGATAAATGACCTTGTCCCTGTTTTTCTCTTCACACGATCTTGCTCTTATTTGTTCCTGATTTGTGTTGCTGTCATCTTCTCTACTTCTGTTCTGAATTGTCTGATGGAAGTTCAAGAAAATCGTTTTTCATTCAGTTTTATTTCGCAGTTCCGGTTAGGATACAGTAGAGCACATCTGTACCAAAAATAGACAGGCAGGAGTATGAGCAGTAAATAGCCATGCTCGTTAATGATTTGTATTTGCCTACCATGTGAATTCTTTCTGCTAATTATTTTTCCTTCTTCAAAGTCAATTAGTTTAATGTGGTAACAGGACTTTACAGTGGATCTGCCAAGCCATATGTCTCTAAATCTCCATGGATTCCTAGCATGACTTTTTTTTTTTTTTTTTAATGCACTGAGAAATGACAGATGTGTGACACTGAAAACATTATTCAAACCTGTTCTGTTTTCCTGTAGCTTTGGGCCTGTATTGGTTTAAAAAAACCCCATGGGTTACCAATAGCAGTACATATTTTGGAAGTGTAGGAATGTACTTTCTTGTGCCTTGGCCCTGCAAAGATTCCTTTGTGTTCAGAGGTTCAGTTGCAAACAGGTTTATTGAGATAGACCTAAACTGTTCATAGAGATAAAGATGAACATGGGAGTAATTCATGCAGGACTGGGACCTTGAACCGGAGCAGATCACAAGGATGTAGCAACTATATAGCATAGTCTAATCTAGACAGCATTATTGAGTACAGGGTGCCCTACAGAAAATTATAAAACATTGTGATGCTCCTTGTAGCTCAGTACATTTCTGTATAGAGGCATTTCTCTGTTGCTTGGGTTCTAATAATTAGAATCTGATATTGAATGTAAGGATTTGAAAAGAAATACCATGGCATCTGTAGATTACTAGACCTGTGATACAGATAGGTGTTATTATTTCGGCTGTGCTGCACTGTCAGCACTTCCCATACCACACATTTTTGTCTGCATTGTGTTCAAGATGTGCAGTGCCAGCTGAAACGGCAGCTGAATGGGACACATTTGTGATTTTGGGGACTTGATGATTTGGGACTGGATTTGAGCACTCCAGCTTACTATCTCAGGAAAATATTCAGCTGTGACATGATTTGCAATTGGACTTTTTTTTTTTTTTTTTTGGTAAATGAAATAGCAGCTGTTCAGGAAGCTCAGAGCTGGTGACTAAAGCTATCTGGGATCTCTAGAAGATAGCACTTTATGTGATGACTTGCAGGATTTGTGATAAGGACTGTGCAACCTTGACAACCAGGGAGTGTACTATTTAGTCATACATGTTAACTGTGCAGACACTTCTGCACAAAGCCTGGGACTTGCTGGGCTTTGGGCAAGAAATCTGTAAAGCTGAAAACACACCTCTGGCCTGCATGGTGATCAGCTGCTGCACACCATGATGTAGATGCCTTGTACAAAAGCAGCTTGCTTTGTGTGGTGCAAAATGAAATTCTCTTCTATGGAAGGCTACAAGTCTTGCCCTGACTTCAGTGTTTTGATTTCCTGCAGAACCCCATCAGTGGTAGTGTGCTGCCCTTTCTAGGTATCACAGAATCACAGGTATATAAATACCTGTTTCCTTCCAAATAATTTTTAAGGGATTTCTTGAGAAGCCCAGATGCAGTAAGCTACTTAAGTCTGTGGTCTATTTGAAGCATCTGTCTGGATACTCATATGAAGCTGAATTAATCCTTGCATACCTTATTGGATTATGTCTTAAGCAAATATATTGTATTCATATAGCAATTCCTTTCAGAAATAGTTTGGGAGAGCAAATCATAGTTCTGGAATAATCATTCAAGCTTCAGTTGTGTTTTCTATTTATACACCTGCTGCAGGTGTTTGGTTTTATTTGAAAATGCACAGAGCATTTTCGTAGCAACATTCATAATGCTGTTCCTTCAGACCTTTACTGATGTTCTTTATTGATGATGCTGTATCTGGGCAGAAGTTGGTTTTTTTATGGTGGATGAAAGATAACCATCTGACATTTGTTGTTTAAAACAAATCTCTCTTTCTGTAATCAGTGGAGTGAATGTAGCTTTTACAGTCACTGTTTTGTGTTCGACACCTCTGCCCCTTTATAATGTTTTAAATAACAGCTGGCCCAATTCTGCTATATTTGAGGCCACTGGATGGCCCTGTTGCACCAATTGGAAACTGGACTGAGACCAAAAAGAGTGAAAATAATTGGTTTTGTTTTGAGCAATGTGCATCTAACCTTGCCCTCAGCAGTGGCAGTATCTAGGCCTTAGCATGGGTTCATTTCTTTAAAAAAATGAAATCCACAATATATAAACAACAGATAGAGAGTGTGCTTTGTCATGTAGTCATTCTAGAGGGTGCTAGCACTGAAGAGGAGAGTAGATATTTAAAGGATTAGTCAGAGGATGAAGGTTAAGCAAATGGAAAATAAGGATGAATATCAGCAAAAAAAAATAGTCTTGCTATTGCAGTCCAGTGGAACAGAAAGATAATGAAAGGACTATTGATTGAGTTATTTCAAAAGGAGTAAGAAAAACATTTCATCAAGAACAGTATTTCCTTAGTTAAATCACCAAAATGTTATTTACGTTCTCAGATTGGTGTAACTTGTAAACATAGCATTTGCTCCACCTGTTCACCCACTTTTGGAAAGGGACTGAAGTTTGGATACATGCTTAGAACAAAATATCTGTTTCAAAGGTGTGTTGGACTGGGGTCTGAACCTTTTGCAATTGCCCATGGGTCACGAATGTTGTCTTGCAGAGCAGTTTTTCATACCGGTGCTTTGCAGTATTTCTGTGATGCCCACCTGTCTGGAATGTCATAACACAGGCAGTTCATAACCAGCCATGTGTTCAGCTCACACGAATGATACCTGCTTTGTTCATGTGTTACAGTCCGCTACATAATAGATACTGAAATGGCAACCCTCGGGCAGAACAAAAACAATGAACTGTAAAAGTACTTGGCTCACTGTTTGGTAGTCTTTGTTGCCCCTAATACAGTATTATTTGAAATTATAGTCTCTAATTCCTTATGTTATTTATAAAAGCTGTAGAAGTCATGTTAAAATGGTCCCATTTTTCTTGTGACTTCATCTTCAGAGGAAGCTGCCACATGTACCCTTGCTGAAAGACCATCAGTGGGTCTCTGCTGCATTGCACTGAAGTTGTTTTTCTATTATCCCATATAATAATGGGATCCTAATGACTTCCCTAATAGACATCCAGAATGCAAATATACTGGTTTTGAACTTTTTAATATTTGTCTTAGAAGGAGCAACATAATGGAATCATCAAGAGGATTTCAAAAGTTCCTTCTCTGTTGTTTTTCTCTAGTAATGTAATCTCTTTGTGCTTGTACTTATAGCGTGAGATCACCAAGACAGTACTAGGAAACTAGATTAAGTGCCACTTAAAAAAAAAAAAGTGTATTTTATAGGTGATGCAATTTGCAGAACAGTGGTCTAATCCCAAGTGGAAATCCAAATGGAATTATGGGCACTCATGAACTTTCAAGATTGTACGTTTAATGGTGACAGTGTTCCGTTTTATCTTCTCTACTTCATGGTTGAAGCTGCAGGGTGGTGAGTAAGCATTAAAATTTGATGAGAGATTTTCCCGTGGGGAAAATGTATCTGATATTCGTCAGTCATTCAGAATTGACGCTAGCTGGGTTTTTTAGGGCAAGTCCAGGGGTGACAGGATGGAGGTAAGTACAGACAGAATTGTTAGAAAAACAACAATGGTTAAAGACCACTAGGAGTGACTAGGGCAAGTGTGGTAGCCTGTAGGTTTTAGAATACCAGTGCAGGATATGCTTATCATAAGTGTAGCTAAAAATTATGTTTTTCTGGCATGTATAGGGACTAGCTACTCCTATGTACTGTGAAGTAGATTAAGTGGTGCGGCTGACACACTGGAGGGAAGGGATACCATCCAGAGGGACCCTGACAGGCTGGAGAGGGGGGCCCATATGAACGTCATGAAGTTCATCAAGGCCAAATGCAAGGTCCTCCATCTGGGTTGAAGCAATCACAAGCACCAATATAGGCTGGGAAGTGACTGGCTCAAGGGCAGTGACTGGCTCAAGAGCAGCCATGAAGAAAAGGACTTGGGGGTGTACTGGTGGATGAGAAACTCAACATGAGCCTTCAGTGGGCCCAGAGGGCCAATTGTGTCCTGAACTGCATCAAGAGAAGTGTGACCAGCAGGTCGAGGGAGGTGATTCTTCCCCTCTACTCCACTCTCATGAGACCTCACCTGGAGTACTGCGTCCAGATCTGGAGCCCCTATTACAAGAAGGACATGGATGTGCTGGAACGTGTCCAGAGAAGGGCCACAAGGATGATTAGAGGACTGGAGCACCTCTCCTATGAGGACAGACTGAGAGAGTTGGGGTTGTTCAGTCTGGGGAAGAGAAGGCTCCGAGGAGACCTTCTTGTGGCCCTCCAGTATCTTAAGGGGGCCAACAAGAAAGCTCAGGAGGGACTTTTTAGGCTGTCGGGCAGTGATGAGACTAGAGGGAACGGATTAAAACTAGGGATCGGTCGATTCAGGTTAGACATTAGGAAGAATTTCTTCACCATGAGGGTGGTGAGACACTGGAACAGGTTGCCCAGAGAGGTGGTAGAAGCCCCGTCCTTGGAGATTTTGAAGACCAGGCTGGATGGGGCTCTGATCTAGTGGGAGATGTCCCTGCCATTGGCAGGGGGGTTGGAACTAGATGATCTTTAAGGTCCCTTCCAACCCTAATGATTCTATGATTCTAAGTCCAGTTTAGTCTTCCTCTGATTCATCATTTCTGTAAGGAACTCTCGCTCAAAAACATTAAGTGATTCTTTACTTAAAATTTCACCAGAAATTTCGTATAGGCATTTCTGTGTGAAAGCTGTGCTTTCATTCTCCATGGAAGTCCAGTGCTTTCTGCTGTAAAATTTTCATTTTTTTCTCTCTTCTGCTTCTAAGTATTCAGATTTGTCTCCTGGTGGCTGAAAATAGCAACTGCCAATGCTCTCTGCTCTTTTCCATCTGAAATTGTGCTTTCTTTTAGTTCCAGTGTTACTTGAATTTCCCCCAGTTACAAGGATTTTGAGAGGAATTGTTTCTTCTGCTTCTCCCTGTGCCAAGGACTACAGAGGTGGCATTTTTATCTCAGCTCAAATCTTTCTATTTATTGTGTGCTTAAAACCCGTGAGGGAATTGCTAGTATTTCCTTCTGACTCCGGTGATATTGGCCCAAGACCTAAGGCACGTTGAAGTCTGCCTGGTAAATATACTGAACTTTGCTCAATAAATGCAGTTCTGCCTCAGTCCCTTGAAGCAGGCTGTGTCCAGGACCTGTCTGGGGCCTGGGATCTTCTCAAGCCCCTCTCTCAACACAGATGCAGAACTGTGGCTGCTGCTGGAAAGAAATGACAGTAACACAGTCTGAGTGTGGCTGAGCCTTTCAACCAGTCTTTGCTTCTAGATTTACAAGAAAAACTTGATCATTAACTGAACAAATACTATTAAAAGGGGAAAGCTGGCTGTGACTGTTTTGATGAAAACTTTCTCACTGGAAAATACTGACTATGTCTGCATCTTACTGGAAACATGTCCATTTGGTCAAAATCTGTCAGGAAATGTCTGAGGCACAAGATGGGAATTATTGTCAAAACAAGCAATAATGAAGACATTAATTTTCAGATATGGGAAGTTTGGGTTCAAGACCTTAGTGTTTTACGATCAGTTATTTAATCTTTTTGCCCCAGATTTTCAACCTGAGCAACTACTTTTGAAACAAGTGATGATCTGAGTAATAGTCTGGAAAACTGTCTTGTAAGTGCTGTAGTTTATAACCCGGTTATGCATTTCAGATCTGACTAAAGGCAAGTGATCTATTTGTTGCAATCTGGATGACAATTCAGAATCCATCTGAATCAAAGGATTCAGAATCTAAAGTCCAAATTTCCTAGGTCTCACCTTGACCTTTCTGCTGGTCTTTGCTACAATCAGTAGAATCTATTGGGACAGTGTATCTTTACCTCCACGGGATGTTAATTACATGTAACATTTATTAAAATAAATGCTTATTATTTAAATTTCTGAGTGGAAATGTTAAGAGTAAGAATTAGGAAAATGTATGTACCTGGGGATTGGAACAAGATTTTTTCCTTTTCTTTGGGGAGGAGTTAAAACCCCCTATTTTTTCTTTCTCTTGGCTATCTTCAGGTCCTCTTTCAAGTATGGGGGGGGGGGAAATCCTCTCCTTAATACTTTAGATAGGCAAAGAATCACAGAATGTTAGGGATTGGAAGGGACCTCGAAAGATCATCTAGTCCAATCCCTCTGCTGGAGCAGGATCACCTAGATTAGGTCACACAGGCTTGGATAATACTTGTAGCTAATATTTCAGAGATACATTTTATTAAAAAAAAGCCCAAACAATAATAAAACCATCCACCTGTGCACTATGCATATCCTCGCTTGGCTGTATTCTGTTTTTGTCATCAGCCTGGTTTGATGAACATGCCATCTTGTTCGTTCATAAGAACTCATGAGAGGCTGTTTTACTCACCTGTGACCTCTACTTCCACTGGTAAATTGCAGCAACACTGGCAATGGTCTACAGTATATTTGTGCCTGTGGCTGTGACCTTTAAACAGAGGGCTGAACCTGAAAACCATTATCGTCACAATCCATCCTGTATTAACCTCCCAATAAACCAGAGAGAAAATGTTTTGTCAGCCTGAGTTTATGCTTGAAGCACTAGATACTGAACCATTTAACTGTTTGCAAATGTCAGCAGTTCTAGCTTATCTATTACAATGCTTCACTGAATCTCAAACTACTGTCATGAACTATGAAAATACTAATTTATTTCCTATATGAATTAGGCCATCTGTGCATTGTTCAATGCAATACTATCTTCCCACTCTTTAGAACGCTTGAACAGTGTCATAGATGAGTCATAAAAGTGAGTTGATCCATGCACTGTGATTATATAAAGTGTATTAGTGTTCATGGTTTTCTTAACATTCCTGCAGCCTAAAAAATGGAGATACATGAATTTCAGTTCAGCTATTAGTCAGGCAAATACTTTCATGCTGATGTAATGCTAAACTCATGTAAGATGTCAAAACATGCGGAATGCAATTTAAAAAGCTTGCCGAGTCCACTTCTTGCACAGTGAAGTTGTGAGACAGTGTACGTGCATTAGGTCATTTAGAGCTTGTGGATACAGATGTGTTTATACTGCAGTCTGCTTTGCAGCCTGTAACACAGGAGAGCACAAAGATGCCTGAGCATGGGAAGAGATGGGTCTTTCTTAAGGGGAACATCAAGCCAGGTGTAAATGTTGAATGGTAAGTGACAAAGGGAGCAGACAGCAAAAACAGCACTGAATGGGGCAGCTTTTGGGGAGCAGCTTCTAAGGAGCCAAAGGGACAGCAAAAACCACTGAGTAGCAAAGTTTCAGCTTTGGAGATGGTGTCCTGGATGCTCAAGTAGATCTATTCCATAAGGCTATCCCAAGGCTGGCTTTCAGTTAGGTTCCCGTGGGTTGTGGTAGGACTGCAGTCTGGCACCACAGAGCTCCTTAGGTAGTTTGCAGCTTACATAAGGTTTCATATTTGCTGTAGGCACCAAAGCTAGCTGATGGGCAGCTAGCAGAGAAAACTGCACTGCACCGTGGTCTGCAGGTTGAACGTACCCCACAAAACCAACATTGAATCAGCAAGGAAGGTTGCTGTCTCCTGTTCGGAAAATTCTATATGTTTCTGTATCTGTAAAAATTAACAGGGTGCTGATTCGGGGCAGTCCTGTGAGAGCAGGCAGGTGTGTATAAAGGGCTGAGAATAAGCCTAATGAGGATAATGAGTATTGTCATGCTGCTGTTGCCCCGAAGAAATGATGCGTAATGAAAGTGCAGTGTGAGTTTTCCTGGAGGTAGCACGAAGCTCATTCACCAAACTGCAGATGCAGCTCAGTTTGAGCCTTATGTGGCAGGGTGATTCATTTTGTATTCAAATATTGCATTTATTGCAGTAAGATTAATTTCTCTCTTTCAATTGCTTTAGTATTTTGCTCTTATTCATTCTGTTTAATCTCTCCCCCCACCTTTTGTTGTGCAAAAGATCTTGTATATATTTTTTTTCTACATAATAGTGGAACATAAATCATAAATGATATTTTTGCATGTGGAGAAAGGTGGTTTATTTTTGGATACGAGTCCGTACAGCTTCGTGTGTCAGTGGTTTACAAAACAAAACCAGAAAACAAGCAAAACCAACCAAACAAAAACCAACAAAAAAAGGCCAACGAAGTCAGCGAACTGAGAACCAGGAAACTGGAACCCATCCCTGGCTTTGCCACTTTAACTATGTATGGCCATGGGAAGTCTTGTAAAGTTTTATACCTCACTTCTCCATCTGTAGCATGGGTATGATGCTACCTCCTTTGTCTCTGTCCTGTGTGTGAATTTGAATCTAAGTGTTTGGATTTAGATAGAGGTGACAGTCTAAATAAGAAATTCCAGGGGCTTCTTAAAGTAAATTGTATTCTTGTGTTTTCTTCATACTAGGACATTCATAAACAGTTAATGTGTATAAATAATGGGCCCAGCTAACAGCCTTGAAGAATATGTGGTATGTTGACTTTTACTGCAAAGAGCAGAGGTGGTTTACTGAGGGGAAGGAAAGGTGGTAGAAATGAGGTTTTATTGCCGCCTTCTGACTGAAGAGTGAGAATCCAGACCGGGTTGGTCTGACCCACAGTATGAATTTGTCTCTTATACATGGAGCATTGAGGTGTGGCACACCCCTTGCTTCTATGGCTGAAATGTGGTTTAGGTGCTCCTAGAAAGTACTTGCATATGGAAAATACTTCTCACTAGTTACTGTCATCTCAAGCAGTTTGACAGGTGACTTAAATATGAGTCTATTCTATCTTACGCTTCTTGGTTATAGTATCTCATGAATGCTGTGTCAAAGATGTCATTTGAATACTCTAGATATTTATAACTTAAAGTTGGGTAAAATCATGAGAGAGATGATCTTGCCTAAGCTGGGCTCTGTTGGCTAGGTGTTATTCCCAGTTCACCCAGAGGAAAACAGCCACACAGAGTTTTATATGCTACAATTTCATATAGACTTTGTGTTCTTTTCACCTGAGGACAATTCAGTTTTAATCTCTTACTGTGTAAGCTTGAAATAAAAATAAAATTAACGCTTCTAAATACCAGGGCTTCTATTGCAAAGTTGCTGAGTAAAGAGCTGTCATGTTGCATTAAGAGCACGGTTACTGTAACTGATTACCTCATATAGTATATTTGCCAGTCTGCCTCCCGTGTAATCATGAGGAATGCATTCTTAAGAATAGCTGCACATAAATAAGTTGTGAAAGTCTAGGAGACAACTGAAAGTTCCTGCAAGATTGGTAGTGTGGAGAAATATGCCAGAGCTATCGGAAAAATATTATCTTTTCATACTGTATTCCAAAAGATATAGACCAGAATCCCAATAATTCTTTAAAATATTTGGATAGAAATTTGGCACAAACAGTAACACTTGCTAGTGCTTAAGCCAGGGTTAATAGACTTAGCAGAGGCAAACACCAGTCCATGGTATTGCTGAAGTGCTTTGCTGTGTTTTGTTAGAGAAATGAATTAAGGAAATAGCTGTTGAGTCTTGCTGTGGTCATGAAATACTGAGTATTCCATGGAAGTATTCCATGTTTGTCTCTTTTGAGACAATTCTTCAGAAATCATCATCTATAAAATACATATTATCTGGTTCTCGTACAGACTAAAGCATTTTGGCTTTGTCCAAAGCAATGAAGTATAAATACACTCACTGTCAGATTCCTCTGATCTGGCTGGAGAAAAAACAACCAATAATCTATTCAGTGAACTTAAGCAATTTAGAACTGCATCAGGAGAAAGAGCAACACCTACTTAACTTGTACACATAAATCAATGCCATGTGCTCAGACACATAACTGTCCCTTTTAAATGCAGTGGCTGCCATTGATTCTCCATATAGGATTTTGCCTTTAGAAGTTATTCTGATTTATTTATTTCCACTATAATTAATTTTCTATCTTCATTTTAGGTCACCAAGTCATCTTACTGCCAAAAAAGTATTTTTTATTTGTGTCTCGTCACCTGTTGGCATTCCCTTTGTTAAAAGATTTTTTAAAAAGGGTTGGTTGAGTTGTTTCAGTGAAGATTGGCTTTGCCAAATATTTATTTTAATTAAGAAAAAACCCGCTTTCTATTAATGCAGTCATACTTCTATCAAAAATAGAGAGGGGAAACACTCTGAAATCTCACATGCTTATAACTCTGCTTTGAATATCTGTAGTTTACAATGAAAATTCAAAACATTTCTCAGGAAACCTTGTGTTTGGAAAACATTTAATAGAAAATTTTCTCCAGCTGTCTTTAATTTTGAATATTTCTAAATCCTTTCCATCTTGCACTGCTTGCTAAACTGTCACTGCAAATATTCAGTGTACACCCTCCCTGCAGAAATGCTGAATGGGGACACAAAGAGGGGTTTAGCTACTTCTTTGAGGGAGGGTTATGGTGCAGTAGCACTGTTGCACTAGCATTTACTCCTGGATCAATATGGAGGATCAGAAAAGAGCTCTAGGCCTATTTTGAATAATGTGTTTATATTTGTTCCAGATTCACCGTGACCCCTAAAAAATGACTCTGTGGTTGCCTAACTGTTAGGCCATAAACATCATCCACCTCATAGCAACAATTCGTGTCACAAAGCTCTTCGTCCAGAGATGTCTAGATGTCTCTTAGAGAAGGCTATTTGGTTTTACTCCTGTTCATATAGGCAGAGCTACAGAGATCCTGTTTTCACAGAATCACAGAGTAGTTTTGGCTGGAAGAGACCTTCAAGGTCATCAAGTCCAACCTTATTCCTAGCCCTAACAAAACCATTAGACCATTAGACTGACAACCCTTTCAGTAAAGAAATTCTTCCTAATATCCAGCCTGAACCTCCCCTGGTTCAACTTCAGGCCATTCCTCTTGTTCTAGTGCTTGTTACTAGGGAGAACAGACCAACTCC
>JAAGNO010029314.1:33683-50389 GCA_033439905.1 Ceryle rudis
CACGACTCGTGACTGGCCGCCAACTGGATTTAACTCCATTGACCACAACTCTTTGGACTCATCCATCTAACCAGTTTTTTACCTAGGAAAGTGTATGCCCCTCCAAGCCAAGAGCAGTCAATTTCTCTAATAGGACACTGTGGGAAACACTGTCAAATGCCTTACTAAAGTCAAGATAGACAACATCCAGAGCCTTACCTGCATCCAACAAGCACATCATCCTGTCACAGAAGGAGATCAGGTTTGTTAAACAGAACCTGCCCTTCATAAACCCATGCTGACTGCGCCTGATCACCTGGTTGTCCTGCATGTGCTGCATAATGGATCCCGGGATGTTCCATCAGCTGTTCCATCAGCTTCCCCGGTACTGAAGTCAAACTGACAGGCCTGTAGTTCACTGGATCATCCTTCTGTCCCTTCTTATATATGGGTGTTATATTGGCTGACCTCCCATCTGTTGGTACCTCCCCAGTCAGCCAGGACTGCTAAATGATGGGCAGTGGCCTGGTGAGCACCCCTGCCATCTCTCTCGGCACATTAGGATGTAATCCATCCAGACCCATAAATTTAGGCACATTGATGTTGAGCAGCAGGTCATGGACCACCTCCTCCTGAACTGTAGGAGGGATGTTGTGTTCTTGGCCCCTGCCTCTTGGCTTGGGAGAGTGACTTTCCCTGGTGTAAGTGTTCCCATTACTAAAGACTGAGGCAAAGAAGGCATTAAGCACCTCAGCCTTTTCCTCATCTTATATTACCATATTTCCTCCTGAATCTAGTAGGGGATGGAGACTCTCTCTAGCCTTTTTGTTTCTTGTGGTAGGTCAGTGGCAGATCAAGCAACAAGAATCAGCATCTATCTAGTCTGGCAGCATGTGGCAAACTATCTAGGCATCACTAAATACCACAAAACCAGGAAATGTCTGAGCTGCGATCTGTGAAAGGATATTTGAGGCTAGTACTTTCCGCTTGCTTTCTTTGCTGTGCATCTAGCTTGGTCACTGTGAGAGGCAGGTGACTAGGGCTAGATGGATATTTAGTCCAACTCTGAATCATTGGACCGTGTGTGTTTTCAACTAGAAGGTGAGAAATTAATTAATTTGTAAATGTAACTGATCTCTAAAGACCGCACCTTGTAATAAAGGGCTGAGATGCATCATCAAGTCAGTACCACACAACATGATTGCTTGTGCAGTACCTGCACTGTGGGCAAACATAAGGCTGTGATTTTTAGTGCTGGCAGTATGGCACCTTTCATGAGCACTAAATTAATTTTTTAAGTGAAAAAGAGCTGAACCCTTGCCAAGAAGTTATGAGGCTGGGGAAGGTATATGAGACGTTGAAGGAGGCAGCACAAAAAGAGCACTAAGAGATTCTTCTGGACAACATCTGTGCTCTGAGCCGTGTGTAACTGCACTGAACTGGAACATGTTAAATGATTGATAGGAGATGTAGGCTGTCTCCAAGCAGCACAGAGTCCATAGAGACTGGTAAATAATGAATACAATTCTTCTGCTGTTTGTGGTATGACTCATTGATTGCTGTCTGTTTTAACCACCTGCTGGAGAGGCCAGAGGACTTGACAGTCTCTTAAACCTGTATTGCAAGAAAAAACAACTAGGTTTTGAGGTCTCCCTGCTGCCTGGTCATTCCTTATACACCTGGATATAAAAGATACCAACAGCAATTACAGGTAGAGGTAGCCTGGGCAAGGAGGACAAATTCTGTCCTTCTGTGTTTGGCAATGGAGGACCTGGACCCACAAGTTATTTGTCATCCTTGACTCTCTTAGAAACCAGGGAAGCAGGAAAGTGGCAGCTGATATGGAGGTCTGCAGACCTGTCTACAGAGCTTCCACCAACAGACACCAAGGGCTTTCTTATGCACAAAAGGCTGGGGTAGTGCTGGGACAGAGCCCTTCTGCCAAGGGAAAGCCCCTTGAATTGCTGATCATGATACCAAGCTGCTATATAAGTATCAGTAGTGGCACTAGCAAAAACCTAATGCCTTTGGCCATTCTGACCAGGCCCAAAAAAGCCAAAGGTGAAGTCTTCAGTTTCTTCCCCCATCGCTGACATTTAGAAAACCAGGCACTGTTTCCATGGGTAATGTCACTGTCAAAGTTCATGCCAGTTCCACTGTCCAGTGTTAGGGGCAGTTCAAAGCTTCTCAGGAGTGTATGTAAAACCAAATTTTATTGTAACAATGGAATGATTTTGCAGGATGCCAATCAAGATCAAGGAGCAGGTTGCAGTGGTTCCTCTCTCATGCACAAGTGTCCTTTGTTTGCCTGTTTCTGAGTATCTCTCTT
Organism: Ceryle rudis; assembly: GCA_033439905.1. Lineage (NCBI taxonomy): Eukaryota > Metazoa > Chordata > Aves > Coraciiformes > Cerylidae > Ceryle > Ceryle rudis. The sequence continues at coordinate 35,992 of JAAGNO010029314.1, forward strand.
TGCTCAGAAATGAACGTGGTGAACAAATGCAGGTCTTCAGCTTCTCAGAGGGAGGCTTGAATGAATTTTTGATGCAAGTACCAACCATCAAGTCATAGAGCAGTATTGCAGAAGGTGAGTGAAATTGGTCAACCTCTTCTTAGATCTGCCTGGAGCAGAGAAGAGGATAGTGAGAAAGATGAAACCTGTTTCTCCATCTGGGTGCCATTTTTTCCCACAGGGAAAGGACTGTAGACTGGGCAATATAGCTTTATTTTACAAGTGATTCAGCCAGAAGTTGTGGAAAATAGCTTTGCAGACTATACTTCAGCTTATTAGAAGTATAGGAAAACTAAGGCAGTATTTTGCAAGCAATTTTGCCTATATTTGGACTTCTAAAGACAGATTTAAGCACAGACCCATTGACCTGGTTGTTATAGCTGTATTTTCACCTGTGACTAATTTAATCCATGGCTAATCACATATACCTGCAAGAAGGATTTGACCTATCGCCTGAAATTCTTGGAAGGGGGTGGTAAGAAGTGCCTGGTAATATGATGGGAAGCCACAAATGTGCTGCTTAGCATTTTCTTGTAGTAGGGAAGCTTTCTTTGCAATGAAGTGATCAGCTGCAGCGTTGTTGCAAACCTTCCTCTCCATTTTAAGAGTGCTTATTCGGGCATGCAACCAGAAGTTGTTCAGAATCAACTTTGACCTCAGATACACAAGATTTTTAAGTGATGTGAGAAAAAAAGTAAAGAAGAGTAAGTTACTCTAATATTTTTAATGTCATAGCACTGGGAGACCAGACTCAGAACAGTCAAACAGAAGACCAAAAAGCATGACTATTTCTTCTGTAGGTGCTTTGGCACTTTTCTAGCTAATTGCTGTCTAAATAAGTAACTTTCAGAGTTTATTCTGCAGTAAACAGTAAAACTGCAAAACCCACCAAATTCAGGATCTAGCCTTGTTCTTTTACTGTGTAATAGGAAAGCAACATTTAGGAGCATGTGGTTGTTTGGCAGACAAGAGTACAGGGCTGTGTAATGAGGTTAGGCTTCATTATCTTAATGACTTCTGCGTCATTGACATACATTAATTAACATTCATATTGCATATCCCCTTTTTGTGATAATACCATAGCTAAGACTGTAGAAGGGAATGGTGGGACAGAGCAGGAGAAAAGAGAACAGCAAAAGAGAGAAGGAAAAACAAGGACTGAATAAGCTGAAGTGAGAAAAAGTGTATTCAGGGGAAAAAAAAAAAGCAAGACACCACATCCTGGGTGCAGGGGTGTTGCTTCAACACGTCTTAGGGCTGCACGTAATGAACCCACAGGGGGAGGATCTCTGAGTTCTTGGCAGGTATTTTGTTCTTTTATAGTATAGAAAGCTTTCAAAGTAGAAGCAAATTCTTAAAAGTCCAAACCCAGTAACTGGCAGGTACAGCTGTTGCATCTGTATCTTAATTGCTGAGATGCACTAAATGCTCCTTTAGATAGTCAGACTACTTTAAATTTAAATACCTCATCATCCTCTACTGGCTGTTTAGTCTGTTATACTGAGGGACAATCTGCCAGCTGATGAGTGAAAGGTCACAGTTTCATAGCTTTTGAACGGAGGTGTTCAGTTCAAAAATTCATTAAACTTTTTGTAGCTGGGCCTTCCTTGGCCTGCCTAAGGCTTGCTGCCTTACTGTCTTCTCCCTCCCTGGGCCCACCTTATACTGAGATCTAACTTTCTTTTCTGGTGACTAGTCCCTGCCTGTTACTGTTACTAATTAGCTACTTGAGTGAGATTTGTGACATATTTATGTCTGTCTACTTTGGGATCAAACTCTTGTTCATTTTTCCTAGTATTGCCCTCTCCAGCCAATGAAAGGGGTATTTTTAAGTAGGTTGGTTTTTTTAAAGTGCTGCTCTGTTGCCCTATTTGTACTTTTTTTATCCAGAAGCTATTGATTGTCTGCTTGCTAGTAGGACTGCCACCACTTCACACCAACATCCTGCCTCTGTTTTCACATCCCAGAGTGCTCCTTATTTATAACCACCCTTCATCACAATAAGTACTTTTATCTGACATATATCCACTTAACCACAGGCATTGATAAGTTATCTGTCTGTTTAATCCTCCTTTCTTGTGCAAGAAATTTTCCCTCTATCATTGTTAAGAAGTTTAAAACAAAAATCCTTTGAGGTTATTGGGAAATTGAATCATGCCCTAGATCAGCTTATTAGTTAGACCACTTCAGTGACTACACTGTCTGTTATCCACAACAGTGTGTGTCACGTGTTAGTTGTCTGCCTCTTCTTAAGTGAATTTAATTACTGTAATGTGTGCTTTTATTTTCTTTTAGACATTCAGATAAGCAATCTTACTTGTCGTGAATTCTACCTTTGACATGTCCTTCTGACAGTACTTCTTGGGCCTCACCAACCTAAAGCTGTGGATAGACTTTCCAACTAGCTCAGTTCTTCTTTCTTGTTTTCTGTTGTACTGCAGTTGTACCTAGAAACCACACCTGTGATCTTCAGTGTATTTATTGTAAGAAGCAGCCCTTGTTCTACTGAGCTGGCAATCTAAATAAGTGAGACAAGTGACAGATGATAACGGAAATGATGGCACCAGCAGGCTGCATGACTTACTTGACCTCATGTGACTGTTGTGAGGTCCCACAGGCAGGGCCTGTGACAAAGCTGGGAAATGACCCAGCTGTCTGGGTCCCCATCTCCTTGGCACATCTTCTAGACCAGACAGTCTCCCAAAGTAGCAGCTAGTCAGAACTTACAAGTATTCTAACAGTGTAAACATTTGTCAGCCCATGTGTATAATCTGTAGAGCCTTTGTGTTTTAACTGGGATTATGAGGGGTTTATACTGGATTCTTTCAAGGATAGCAGTGATTGAGGAAATTGTGGAAGTACCAGCAGCAATGCATCTACTTCTGCAAAGCAGAAGAATACTGTGTTCAGTTTTTGTCTCCGCTATACAAAAAAGGTGTGAACAGACTGGAGAGGGTTCAGAAAAGGGTCACTGAGATGATCCAAGGACTAGGAAGCTGCCACATAAGGAAAGGCTGAGAGAACTAGGTTTGTTTAGTCATGAGAAAAGAAGACATAGGGGAGATCTTATCACCATGTCTCAGTATTTAAAGGGTGGCTACAAAGGAGGTGGAGACTCCCTTTTTACAAGGAGTCACATGGAAAAGATGAGAGGTAATGGATACAAGTTACTTCTGGGGAGATTGCAGTTGGACACAAGAGGAAGATTTTTCATAATGAGAACAATCAATCAGCCATTGGAAGTGGTGGATTCCCCAGCACTGGATGATTTTAAGATTCAGCTGGACAGGTTTCTGGGCCATCTTGTCTAGACCATGCTTTTGCCAAGGTTAGACCAGATGATCCTTGAGGTCCCTTCCAACCTTGTATTCTATGATAAATCCCAGAGGGAGTGGTTCCTGGGAAAGCAGCATTAAAGCTTTGGGAAGATGTTTGTAGCAATGAAACAACCTGTCTGGGCAACAGCCATGCCAGTCCCGTTAATTGATAGGGTCTCGGCAAGAAGGTTCTTTGACCAAAGTAGGAAACACTTATTCTCTTTAGGCTCCTGACTCTGCACTTAGCTATGCAGGGCAAGAGCAGGAGTGAATGAGCACAGCTGGGAAAGGCAAAAGCCACAAAAAGATGGAACAGCTTCTTTTAGAAAGGGGAACCTGAGGAGATTTCTATTTCTATCAGCTTGCCCTTTGCTCAGTTTATGCACAAGGCTCAAAGTCTTGGTTTTATGAGAGTTTGCATAATATCAAGTGTATACATTAAATATTGTGTTATTTCTATTCACCTAGGTTCCTACCCTAGGGACATGCTTTGAGATAATCTGCTGAGAAGATTAATTTGCAAAATAACTTTTTCTTACAATGCTGACTAATACATAGCCAGCACCTGGTGTGGAATTGTGAGTTTAACTACTAGGGTGGCTTTGCCTTTGTTGTTAGCATGACAGGGGAAAGGGCACTATGGTAAGGAAACCTAGGAAAGCTGGCCAGAAAGAACTACAGCATTGCTTTAGAGACAGTTTTTCTAGCTATTCAGCAGTTTTTTGTTACCTATCTAAATCTAGTTCAAAGGCATTTGGTTACCATCCTATTGATTTGGGATGCTATAAACCAGATCTAATATCAAACTAAGCACTTGCAGATAAGTACTTGTGCAAAATCATAGCCTTTGATAAGACAGCTCTGGATTGAAGGTATTGTTACCTTGATACTGCAGTAAGAGGGAATGTGCCCAAGTGCAAACTGCAAGGATGCGCTCTTGTGGCAAAGTGGTGCTATACAGGGAATAGAGGGAGTTGAAATCACCTGCTGTTCGTTAGAAAGTGGAATGTTTTCACACTTACATAAGCTGAAGACATTACCAGCTATCCTAGAGAATTTTCACTGCAGCATCAATATATTGTATTAGTTCTCAGGTCACTGGAACTTGTGTTTGCTCTGCTGGAGGGTGCATTTGTACTTCTTTTTTTCTGAACTTCTTGGGGACAGGTGCTATTCAGCATGCCTCAGTGTTTGCTCTCCTTGTCAAATATACATAGCTGCCTCCCAGCCAACTGTTTCTCTATATGGCTTACAGGAGGGGAGCTGTCAAAGGGCAAAAATCGGTGGAGACATAGCCAGCTGTCCCCTGAGGCATGCTGTGTGCTTTAGAGAGCCTCAAACTGTGAAACTGCCCCTGCTGCCTTTTCAATGTGGACAACAGAAAAAACTCCCAGCTGAGGTTAGGCAGGATTGTCTCCTGCTTCGGCCTTACAATACTTTAAAGGTTTACTGGGGACAGTGCCAGGAGAGGATGGCATCAGAAATGGCTGGTAACCAATACAGCTATGAAGTATTAATGTTAACTATTGAGCAGCAGAATCAGGGCCAGCGGGGGAAAACCTCATAACTAAGAACTGAGAAGGACCCCGGGTTCATTGTGATGAGCCACTGAGAGACTCTGAGCCTGTGTTTTAAAGGTGCTTAGGTGCGTGCTGATATGGATGGAGTTTTGAACCTCCCCAGAGAACCTACCTAGAGACTGTGTTCAGCCTGTCTTTGTGGTGTTTTTTCCTCCTCTCTAGCTCACAGCTTTTTTTCTCCCACTGCTTACCTACATTTTGTGTTTAGAGGGGAGCAAACAGTTTTTTAACTGTTTGCTAGTGTGTCATTGAAAAAATCTTTAGCATGAGTCTCCCATCTCATCTCATATCTGCCATTTAGGGGCCCTGTGCTACAAGTATAAATCTGTTACGAGCATTTCCTTGTGGAGGAAGACAGAGGTATTTGCAGACTGTTTATGTAAGGTAATACTGCCAAAAAATATTTGAAATGGTGTGTAGTTAGGTCATTGCAGGGTGTTTTCTAAACATTTCTTACCACATTCTTCAAAAGAAGTGGTAGTCATGACAGCTAAATTGCTAACGTAAAAGGTTAATACCAAACAAATGTGAAGAGCATTGTACCAGTCTGCCAAGCAGCTGGTTTGGTTATGTGAGCATGACAGGTGGATTCCAGGTACCAAAGCCAACATCTGATGTACAGAGGAAAACACAGTCTGTAACTCTGCCTTACTTGTCATTTAATCTCCTTCTGGAGGTAAGTGGCTCTGCCTAGCTTCCAAGAGACTCAAAGCTACCCTCACAAAATTAGTCAGAGTGCGACTTTCCAGGACATGCAATCAGGAAGCATCATCCCAAAGTGTCAGATGGGTTGAGTAGGATTCAACACAGCCAATGCGGAGGAGGGACCTTCTGATGGTTGTTGGACTCATTCCTCCACAGATCTGGGCACCCAGTCTCTTGCCTCTGTGGCCCCCATTCTTCATGTGTGCAACCAAATGACAGTGAGCACAAAAGGGTCTGGGCTCTGACTGAGGCCATTTGGATCTCTGTGGATGGAGAAAGGGCCCAGAAAGAGTAGAAGTCCCACTAGCGGTCAAATAACTAATTGAAGTAGGTGATATTGAAGATCCCAGTTTTAACAGCTAATGTGGAGCATTAGTATAAAGCCCTTCTTATTTTGAGCATTTAATATATTAATATATATAAGATAGGGGCATCCTGTTGATCAGGACAAATGTGAACATTTTCCAGGATTTCTAGTTGAAAATGGGCTGGTAAAAGTGAAATAAATGGAATATTAAAAGGGGGAAGAAGTCATGTATCATTATTGAGTGTCACTGCTTCTTCAGACTGTGAAGTTTTTCCCTGTGAGAATGTGGCAGTTAAATCAAATCTAATAGATTAACTTTGGAACACTAAGGGGAACTTATTTTCCTTTTATAACATTAAATTGTAAACACTGCCGATGGATCTGCACTGGAAGCTGTTCATCAAAACTGTGTCCTGTGCTGCACTCAGTTACTAAAACTCTTCACCCAGCTCTGCGTGGCTATCATACAAAATTAATTCCATGGTCGACATAAGTCTGAACCAAAGCAAATACTGGCAAACAGATGAAAGCTGTATGAACCTCCGGAAGAAAAGATTTGTAGATGCTTTTTCAGAATATAAAGCATGTTGTACATTTGAGAGTGAAATGATACAAGGATGATTAAGGGTCTTGAACATCTCCCCTGCGAAGAAAGACTGAGGGAACAGGGGCTGTTTAGTCTTGAGAGGAGAAGACTGAGAGGGGACCTTATTAATGTCTATAAATATCTGAAGGGCAGGTGTCAAATGGAAGGAACCAATCTCTTTTCTGTAGTGCCCAGCTATAGGACAAGGAACAATGAGTATAAACTTGGGCATAGAAGGTTCCACCTCAACATGAGGAGGAACTTTACTGTGAGAGTGACAGAGCACTGGAACAGGCTGCCCAGAGAGGTTGTGGAGTCACTTTCTCTGGAGACTTTCAAAACCCATCTGGATGCGTTCCTGTGCAACATGCCCTAAGTGACACTGCTTTGGCAGGGGGGTTGGACTCAGTGACCTCCAGAGGTCCCTTCCAACCCTTAACATTCTATGATTCTATGTTATTTCCTTTTTGTACTCATGTTTTACAGATTTTCAGAACGTGTCAAATTTCCAGAGCAAACTGTGTTTGGAGGGCACCTCTCCTGTTTTCAAGGCCAGCTTCCACCCCGTGGAAACTACTGAGTGGCTGGGAGACAGGGTCCCACGATGGCCGATTCGGCTGCAGTCAGCCGGCCACAGCTGGTGATTTTCTCTGAAAATTGTTCCTCTCACGCCATCTTCTGGTTACCTCTTTGGGATTCACTATATCTGGGTCTGAAAGATCCTTCTCCTAACCCTTCCCTGCTCTGCTGCCCACAAGAGGTGAATTAAAATGATAAGATGTTCTTGTCTGGTGAAAGTATTACCATGCTCTTTTCTTCTTGTTCCTGTTGCTCTCCCTGGCTTATGATGAGCAGCAAACGTGATGCAGGTGGCACTTGCTTAGGAGTGTGTTGAAGAAAGCTGTCTGTATTAAACAGGAAGGCTGCTTACAGGTATGTAAGTCACAGTAAATACTATGAGTTTCATCCCCATACAGATAGAACCTTTACATGTGCTGGATAGTCTCTTTCCTGAGGCAGGCTTTTCTGTAAATGGTGACACATATTAGCACCAGGGAATTTAATGAGGTAATTTCTCCATCATTGCTCACACTGAAGTGCTATGTAGCTTTTTGTGTCTCAGCTCTCAGATCCAGCCTGTTGGCTAAGACTGATGTTTAGAGGAGCATCTTGAGCTGCTGGGAGAGAAACATTGAAAATAGGTGCCCCTCTTTGGAGGGGTGCAGATCTTACCTTTGGGGACTGAAGCTTGCAAGTGATTAAACCAACAAAACTAGAACTAAAGATTTGTAATTAGTAGAGCTAATTGTCAATACTGGAAGAAAAACAATTAAACAAAAAACCCCAAAGTTGTGTGTTTCTTGTCTTGGTAACTACAAGCTTTTTTTTCAATCCTAAAAGAAGTAACATGCTACCCAACTTTGTGTTTCTAAAAATGTAAGTAAGTACTAAGCAGAACTTATGTTGATCACTGATTTATGCTCATTTAATCAATGTATCTGTGCATCATTTCATTAATAGAGATGAAATTGTGTTTCCTCGGCTGATTTTGAAATTGCCCCAGACAGAGAACTTGTGCTCTTAGTCACTTTCTGTAACAAAAGTTATGTCTTCTACAGCTACATAGAGATAGTAAATTTGAAATGCAATCACTTTCTAAAAAAAAGAATTTGCGGAGTTATTGGTACGGGATATGCCCGTGCCCTCAGCTGCTCTAAGTGGATTATAATCACATTTTCTGTTCTTTCTGAAAAGGTTCTAACGTTTTCTTTAATATTTTTAAAATGTTTAATGGTGTGTGAAAAAGCAACACTAACAACAGGAGAAACTGATTGACAGTCTTGAGGAAACAGTGAAACTGCAAAATACTGCCAGGCACACAGAACAAACTGAAACAACAGGAAACAAGCAAGTAGTTTTATGCAATGTATGTTGTAGGATTCTGACAGATGTGTGATTTTTGAAGCAAGAAAACGCTATCCCCATTCCCCATCACAAATGAGGTTCTACTTATTGATAAAAGATTCAGTTTAACCACCACGTCTCACTTCACCATGACTGATGCAGTCTACTGGAAATTTCAAAACATTCGAAGGTGATGCAGCCTCCACAAAGTCTTTATTTAGAAGGTGTAGCTATCTTTGGCTCACGTCCCTGGATGGGGACTGTAAGGCAGAGTTGTACAACTGAAACAATGTAGAATTCACCGCTCTTGGGTCACCAGCCTTTCAAAGTGGCCCTCAGCAATGCAAAGCCTTTATAAACAACCTCCAAAAGGATTTAAAAACAAACAAAGAAAACCTGGTGTTGACCACCTGGGCCAACTGAGAGTTGGGTCTGTAATAGCTACAGGGTCTCCTTGAGCTATACCAGGACCAACAGGAATGTCAGAGTGGTGGCCAGAGGTATCAACCAGTCTGAGACAGTCTAGAAAGCTTGGTGCTGTATCCTCACGACCAACTGCCACCAACTGCTCCCCTGCAGCTGTAGCTGGCAGTGAGGAAATGCTGCAGGGTCCATTCAGGAGCACTCTGTCTCTTGGATGTCTGGGTGACCCTCCTGATCTGAAGAAGGCAGAAGAGACATTGAGCCTGAGCTGCAGCTCTGCCCTTCATGAATTTTCTTACGCATGTACCATCCTGGTATCCTGGTGTGAGGAAAACTTCAGAAACCCAGCTTCAGGATATGCATTCTCAGCTAAGTCCCACATGAGCTGTGTTAGCAGAAAAAAAAAACCAAAACAAAACAAAACCCAACAAATTAGAAATTCAAACAGATGGGAACCCCTCCAAAAATTTATACGATTTTGTCTCCCAGAAGGATTTTGATAAGTTATCGAAAGCTATGCATCCTACTACCATCTCTGTCTGGTCTTTGAGACACAATTCAAAATGAACTCAGTAAAGAATTGTGTTTCAGCATGGGAAACGCAGAGTTGCCTTTTTGCATTTCTAGTGGCAATATCAGCAGCAGATAGCAATGAACAGGTGAAAAGCTCTGTTTAGGTCAAGAAGAATTGTCTATCCCCCATAATAGGCTATAAGGATGTGGTGACTGCTTTTAAGAGTGAAAAAAGTATCTCTCAGTAGCTCCTCTAATGCATATACAGTACACAGCTTTGTTGCTTGGTATGTGGCCACTTGGAATTAATTTTCAGAGGAGACTCAGCAGTTGCCTTTTGGGCCATGAAGTTCTCATGTAGTGCTGTAGACATCATATAGGAGTGATTGCTTTTTGCATGGGTATCTACAGCTGCTAGAAAACCTGTATCTCCAGAATGCAGTGAATACTTGAAGTGTTGGCTTCAAAAAGGGAGATTTGTAGATGAATAAGGCTGAAGTTGAAGCTTTTTGCCTCATAGAAGGAAGGTTAACAAAGCTTTTAAAAGGCTTTGTGGTTCTACTTGGGGGCTTGAATTGCAGCCGACAACAAAAGCTCCAGACCCCCTGAGAAGTGTGTGCAGGCCTGTCTTCCACACAGTCCTTCCCCGAAGCAGGGCAGGGAGAGGCTGACCTGAGGGATTTGTTTCTCCTGGATGTGCAGTGAAGTTAGGCATGCAGGGAGATTTTATGTGGCTTCTGGGAACATTTCTAATCCGTCTCTGAAAATAGGGAAAGAACCTGATGATTGTAGCTACAGACACACCCTTTAAACAAGAACAGAGTTCTCTGCTGCTCTGGGAGCTGTGCAGTTGTTTGTACCTGCAGCACCTGAGTGAGTGGGGGCAATGCCACCAAGAAAGAACAGGGACAGTAGAGACTCAATTTGTGTTAAACGATGGCCTGCAGCATAGCATGGTGGCAAAATAGGCCCTTATGATCATGCTGCTGAGACTGTTGTGGGAGATGCTGTTCTGGCTGCTGCTGCCAGAGTAAGAGCTTACTGTCTTTGGATAACCTTCTCCCATCCCTCATGCTATGCCGTGCTCTGCTGGTGTAGCTGTATATATAGTCACTCCCTAACCTAGTTCTGTCAGAATGATATGGGTTAGGTTAAGTATTTTTTTTTTACATGGGAAAAGTAGCCTCAAGGCCAGGTTCCCTTGCTCAACTTCTATTACAGTAATAGCATATGACATTCATATTATGCTCTGCTCAAGTGTGTGTGATCAGCTACTGATTGGACTTAATGCCTCTGAAAATAAAAGAAATACAGAACAAAAAGCATGAGATTTTATAAGCAAATAGTCCCTCAGAAATCTGCCTGGTTCCTGGAAGAGTTAACTCATTTAGAAACCTTTTAGTGGGCTGTATTGATTACATGGATGTGTTCAGAACAGCTGTGGATATAGCAGTAACAATGAACTGGGGTAGTTTATCGGTGCATCAGTTATTTTACTGGTATAAAAAGGAGCTTTAATTGGACTAATGATGATGGGCTCAATCTTATGCTGAAGCTATCTGGCCATGGCAAAATTATCTCTCAGCGAGCTCATCTGTTTTGCAATGAAGAAACTCCTAATCTCGTAGGATGGAAAATGTGCTGGCTATTTATAGTCACTGATTTTATTTGTAAGGAATATCATGACTTCACAAGTGCAGTGGCACTAATTTCCTTGGTAAAGCATTTATCCTAATCTAAAAGGAGCTGTCTGACGTAAATCCAGTCATGTACTTAAAAGGGCCATTGAACAAACTTGCAACACTGGCTCTCATTCACCTATAAAAGCAGCAGGTTAATCAGTGTGTCCTGAATGTGTAGTAGCCGAAGAGCCAGACTGCTCTCTGAAAATGAGCCAGGGAGACAGAGAAGGTGATATTCCTATCCAAAATGGCTGCAACTAGCTGAGGTGAATGTAGGCAACAGCATATGAGCAGCTGAGAACGTGCTGCAGACATCTGGCTGCTGGAGGTCTGTGGGTGCGGGTTTAATAGTTCTCAGTTAAAAAGCAGGCTGCTATTATTACACCAAGGACAGTGAGAGAGTTTACTTCTTTTTCAGTATTTCCTACCCTGTTCCAAACTAGCTAGTCCAGGGTAGCTTTAAGTACCAAGTAGTATATATTTGCTGTTGGCACCTGCTCCCAAGGAATGTAAATACCTTTCTGGTTACTTTTCTTGAGCTCTATGGAGATAGCTGCAGGATATCTCCAGGAGATTATAGAATCATAGAATGGTAGGGGTTGGAAGGAACCTCTGGAGGTCATCAAGTCGAACCCCCCTGCCAGAGCAGGACCACCTAGAGCAGGCCACAGAGGGACATATTCAGGCAGGTTTTGAAAGTCTTCAGAGAAGGAGGCTCCACAAGGTCTCTGGACAGCCAGTTCCAGTGCTCCGTCACCCTCACAGGAAAGAAGTTTTTCCTCATGCTGCAGTGGAACTTCCTGTGTTCCAGTTTGTGACTGTTGCCCCTTGCCCTATCACAGGGCACCACTGAAGAGACTGGCCACTTCTGCTGGACACTCACCCTTCAGATATTTGTAAATATTGATAAGATCCCCTTTCAGTCTTCTCCAGACTAAACAACCCCAGGTATCTCAGCCTTTCCTCATAAGAGAGATGTTCCAGTCCCTTAACCATCCTCATAGCTCTCTGTTGGACTCTCTCCAGTATTTCCCAGTCTCTCATGAACTGGGGATCAAACATGCTCACATCTGAGCCAAATAGAGAATGAGTTAATCAGAAAGTAAGAGTGGTGTGGACTTTCTGCAGTCTTCAGGGCTGAGAGGAGCACTGACCCATCAGATGGGATGGAGGAAGGAGACTGAGGAGTTGAAGCCTGCTTGTACTAGTGTTTTGTTAGCAATTTCACAGGCACTCGAGTCTTCAACAGGATGTGGAGCCAACTCCATAGGACAGCACCAGAGCTGTGAGGGCTCGGAAGGGAGGGAGCCTGTGCTAACAGCACCTGCACTGCCACTCACTACCTGGCTCTTGGTTTCTTGCACTGCAACTGCAGTATTGCTCAGCTATCAGCAAGCTCCTGGGCTGCAGCTATGCCTGAAATGATAGTGCAGCCCTGAGTCTGAATTATTTTTTCTCCTTGTAATCTGCAGGAATAGAGAGGGGAGCAGAGTCCTTCAGCCTGGTCTGCTGAGGCCTTCCCTTTCTGGTCATGGGCTTAGTGATTTCACAAAGACAAGCAGATTTGTACGCAAGGTATATACAGGATAGACCAGGACCATGTCAGTTGAAAAGGCCCAATGTAATAGTGTTCCTTTAAATCATAGTCCTTTAGGTAATATCACACTTAGTTGTCAAAGCAACCATGGCATCACTAAGACTTACAGCTCTTGATCCACCACAACTGGTAGCATATGCATTTAGTATAAAGTATGCACTTAAATCCCAAGTATTTCTATGGCACTATTTGTGTGCCTAGAACAAAGCCTACACATGAACGTTTTCCTAGATGAAAGTGATGTGGCTCAGTAAACCTTATGGTTGCCTTAGTTAAGCCAAAACAGCATCAAAATTACCAGTACAGGAATGGTCTACAGAGAGTCCCAAGTTTTTTTGAAGCGAATATGTTAGAAATGGAATGCTTGATTAGATCACAACATTGTCTCTGCTTCTGCAACCTGAAAAAGCTTTAGAATAATGTTTTTCATAATTCCTTCCAATACTTAGGACATTGGACATCTTTTAATTCTATTGATTCTATGAAGAGAATAATTTTTTTTAAATGACTCCAGAAAATAGAGAAGTTTCGTTATAATTTCAGTCTAACACAAATATTCATGCTCCCAAATTAAATAACTATGTTAATATAGCTGCTTACATGGTATTTTGTATTTTTCTTTAATGACTCAGTTTCTGGATTAAGTATATAAGGATTACTGTTTTCATTTTAAGGTATGTTTTAGCACTCAAAGTGCCTGAGAAAAGTATGTAAATATCCCTATATCTTCAAGAAAACTAACAAAATCTGGAGATGAATTAAGAAAACTCTACATATATTTTAGTTCAAAGATCTAGGGCTTTTAAAACATCTTTTAGTTGGGTCTGTGATTTATGGTTCTTTGAATACATGCCAATGTTTAATATTCAATTTCTGTTGCAAATACATTTGAAAGATAACATGAATATTTTACTCATTAACTCTTTTGTTCCCCAGTACATAATACAAATGAAAAACTCAGGATACCTGCTCAGTGACTAAATGTTGCCCTTCACATAAGGCCTCATTCAAAGCTCACTGGATGTGATGAGCAGGTGCCCACTGGAGCTCAATGGGCTGGGTGGTTTAGTCTATGTATTCTTGGTTTATAAGTCATATTTATTGGTCTTATGAGTTGTTATTGCCAATTTGGGTAACAAAACAGAGATAAACATGATTCAACCAGGTCCATTAGAAGTTAATGCTTTGACTAATTTCAGCAGTTGATAACTGGATCTGCCTGTTACAGCTGTTCTAGCAAGTTACAGTTAGTCTGCACTTGTGCCAAGGAGACCAGTTCTGCAGATCTTCAATAGGTGAAGCTGGTGGTAACTCCACATTGAATTCAGTACATTCATGATGCTTTCTGCCATAAGATCCAAAGGCATAAATTTTTGTGGAAATGAAAGCTGAAGGTTAATAAATGTGACTGAGTCACAGTTCACTTTCAATTCAGAGAGTGCTTGTGGACAAATATTCCAGCTATTTACTGAGCTCTGCCAGCTGGTAAATCACTGTGTGTTTCTAAAACATCTTGTAAAAAGTTAGCATTTTGTGAATGGAAAAAGGGTTTAAAAACATTACTGGCTAATTTCCTGGCTTGGAGAGAATCACACAATCACAGAATGTTAGGGGTTGGAGGGGACCTCCAAAGATCATCAAGTCCAGCCCCCCTGCCAGAGCAGGGTGAAACTAGAGCAGATCACTCAGAAATGCATCCAGACAGGTCTTGAAAGTCTCCAGAGAATGAGACTCCACAACCTCT
>JAAGNO010029317.1:0-19233 GCA_033439905.1 Ceryle rudis
ATATATCTCCATACAGTTCCCCAGCAGAATTTTATTCAATGGAAATATTTCATTCTAGTCACCCTTTCAGTACTGAACTTTGTTTGCCTGCACTCATCTTACTGTCTTATCACTGAAACAAAATAGTGAAGAGCAGGAAAGGATGAATGTTGAATTCATCTATCCGAAAAATTTTCACTTAAAGTATTTTTAGCTCTTTTTGGCTATTTTTAAAATTTTGTCAGTTTTGGTTTTTAATTCAGTCTTCTCATTTCAGTTCCACTGCAGCTTCATTTCTCTGAGTTACACCAACAGGCAGGAAACTCAGCATGGCACCATCCTTTAGTCGCTGGTGTTATTCAGGCTGGGAAGCAATACTGTCTTCTGAAAGACCCAAGTTTTCCTTTATTCAGAAAGCAGGTTGTCCAAGATTTCATAGTTGACAGTCAAAAGATGGAATGCTTGTTATTTTTTTGGAAAGCACACAATAAGCCTGAGTATCAAATCACATATCAGTGACTGGGTATATGAGTGCCATGGTTTTTTATTTCTTTCATGTGCCAAGGGAATAATAATTTTAATTAGCTGGAACCTTTAAAATATCCACTTAAAAATAGTTAATTAAAACATGAGTTCAAGAAAAATTACAAAACTACTGAATATGTGAGCACTACTGAATATGTGAGGCTTATGTAATGTTATAGCTCATTGGTTGCTTATGATAGACAGATCTACATGCATCTCCCCTGAACAATTATTAGACACACCTCTTCATGCCGTGACCTAATGGCAGTTCTTGATTTTTCTCTCTTAATTTTATCTGAGATGGTTACGGCTATGTTACTGCCAAGTGCTGACACGTTATAGGCTGGCAGTTTTACAAATAAAAATTTAAAAAACAAGATAGTGAAAAAGAATCTCCAGATACACAGCCCCTGAACATGCATAACCCACTTCCTCTGAAAAGACAGAAGAAATTGTCTGGAAGGACCATTTTTATCAATTTAGTGAACTTAAAACAGGAGAGAAGACTATAGGACTCTACTGTGAGCTCTGCAGTGCTACTAGTTTTCAGTGTCACTGCAGGGATCAAAATGTCAACCTGTCACACCTGGTGGGTCTGCAGCTTGCAACTTCATTCTACAACAAAACAACGTAACACGTGTGTACCCATGTTGTCTGGGATTGCTGGGATTTAAAGATCGAAAGAAGACCATAACATTACACCTTAAAAGCAACAAAAGCAAAGGCAAGGATAAGAGATTCATTCCTTCCTTATTCAGTAGGAGTCACTCATGTCACAGTTCTCAGGAAACCTGATGTACTAAGACTTGCCTGACCCAGATCATTTTTCAATGGGTCAGTAATAACACTGCAGAGATATGGGTTAAGCTTCTCCAGCAGAAAGCATTCTGAGTTGTAGAACAGTAACTTTAACACCAGGATAGGCTGCTCTGAGCTCAAAGTCACCTGGGTTGACACATAAACACAAGGCAGGCCCTTTCCTTTAAGATCTTCCTACACTTCTAGTTAAATTAAACAAAATTTTTGGAATTTTCACATTCACCCTCCTCTTCTGCTATATAAGCTAATAAATCACATTCATGCTGCTGGTATGAGTCTTTATCATCATATAAGGATTAACGTTCTATGGTAATAGTTACCTTAAAAATGCTTCACACATGTAGTTCCCTCAGCTGGACAGTTTAGACAGTACTTTATATTCTCATTTCCCAGTGATTAGACTACACTGGAAACCTGAGGCTTGTAACAGAACAACCATCACATCTTGCAAGTTGTTAGAAGGAGTAGGAAGTACATCTACTCTGCTTATCATTCCTTTCTTCTATTTGTCAATGTTACTTCCCAAAACAAGCTTGCTGCACTTGATGTAAGCTGAACAAACACTGCAGACACCAAATGTTTATGGTTCATGTATGGTATGAGTTACTTGTGCCAAACAAATCCACCAAAACATAATTACTCTTTAAACAAAGTAATTACTCATACTCAAAAAGTACCAAGTTAAGTGCTGTCTGGATTACTTAAATAAACCACTGTTCTGTAATACTCTTTTGTCTCAGAAAGAGAGCTCTTTGATCTTTTATACAGGACATGTTTCTTGTATGTTTTTCCTCTTGGCTTCAGCATTTCCACCATTCTTCATATGCTTTGTTTCTGTACTCGTTTCCCAACCAGTGACCAAGCACAGTAACACACAATCTTCCAACGTCCAGTGTTTCAATATAATGTCTTCCTATATTAGGAAAATTACATATATATCTGATTCAGAAATTGGGAAATTAAATATACATTTAATAACATCTGTGGTTGTGAAGAGCTGCAGTTGCTAGAAGAACCTACCTTATTGCAGAGGTGGCAAACACCTGTCCATTAGATCCTACGCTCAGAACAATAATTGAGGCTACTACCACAATTAGATCTGTAAATAAAAAAACAAAACAAAAACAAAACAAAACAAAAATTTAGCTCTCAGCACTGAAACACACAACAAATACAGCATGAGGAAAACACTTAAAAAAAAGTTAACTAAAAATTGGTGGGAAGTTAATGTAACAGTTTAATATCAAAAAACAATGCCTAGAGTTTCTTCCATGATTAATTTAATAATGGAATTTTTAGAGATCCTGACAGATCAGGCAGCTTTCCACAAAAACAACAAAGGTAAAGGCATATGTACACCCTAAAAATGAATCCACATTTTGGCTCAAGGCTCTTGATTTAGGAGGAAAAGGCTTTGTTTTGATCAATAATGAAATGCATAAAGTCAAGTATCATAGACATACACATACATTTAGTTTAAAAATTGTTATCAAAGCTGGAAAGTCAAGCTTTCAAGGTTTAGGTAATAATCAGAAGAAAGGCTGCTTAAATGAATCAGAAGTTTTGGATTACTTTGTGATAGAGTTTTAATTTTATGAAAGAATAATTGTGTCCAGAGGTCCATTTTTTTCCACAACTCCAGTTTACACAGTTCCAGCATTACACGATGCAAATGATGGGTTGTGTTCACAGTGCCAGCATCCCCTATTTTCTCTTATCCTAGTTCAGTGAACAGTTCTATTGCTTTTAATTACTGAGCCCTACTCTAACATTATTCTGAGAAGACATTTTTCAATTTCCTCATGAGTATTTATGTGGTAATCCCTTTTCTAGCATCTAAATTCTTCACTTTCAAATTCTATCCAGAAAATAAAGGATAGTGTTATAAATGGGTAGCAAATGTAGACAGAATGAGGAAATGTTCTGGTAAATTTTCCTTGCCATTTAAAACAGGCTGTATTTTATTCTTCAGAGCACTTAACATGAGCACTTAAAAAAAAACCAAAAAACAAAAAACAAACAACAACAAAAAAAAAAACCAACAAAAACAAACAAACAAACAAAAAAAAACCAACCAAAACACACACACACAAAACCAACCAACCAGCAACAACACAAACCAAAACCAAAAAAACCAAACCAGAGCCTACTGACTTCACTTGCAGCTGTGCGAGCTCAGAACCTCTGTAATCTGATTTCAAAATCTTCATCTGGACATACAGAAAATGGGACACACTTGTGGAAACTGATTTAAATGACTGCCACAGAGTTTCCACGTGATGCCTAGGTAAGATGCAAGATAGAATCCAACTTCAGAGGCAACAACATTTGCCTTCAACAACGGTAACTTCTTTTTCTCTCCTTTAAACATTCTCCTGATTATTCACAACCATTTAAGTTGCTGCAAGGAACACTGCAGTTCTACACCAACAGTTTCCTTCGCTCTCTGACTTGGATTAATTTCCAGTGTCAGTCTGATTTTTTTTCTGTAACAGCAGGATTCCTCCCCAAGGGATAGCACTCAATCAGTTTAAAAACTATACTACAATGATTGTACATCTGTGAAAATGAAAAGAAATATAGGGAGGGGTAAGTCATGGCTACAGAAAGAACTTCCATTTTGGTTCAATGTTATCTTCTGAGTACCTGACCTTCCAATGTTCTTACAAGTTTACTTTCTAGTATGTAATTCTCAGCTTTTTGATTAAAAGCAATTAATCCTTTTTAATTTAATGGAGTAGAAATATTTGTATTTTAGCTTTTAATTAACATAGAATTTAAAAGAATTCCTCAGCTTGAAGGTGTATTCTTAGTAGTCTGGAGATGATATGATGTCCATATGATTTAAACATGTTTTATGCATATATTTGAATTTGATTTACATCACATTGTTTTTTTCTGAACTTTTGTATTCTATTGGCACTTCATGAATTAGTCTTATACAAGATAATTGGAGCTTTATACAGTAGGTGCTGATGCTTTTTCAGCATTTCATCAATGAAAGGTGCTCATAAAAATGTTCTGTTGTCTTTTACTTAAAGACAAAATGAGTTGGACACAGAAATGTGGACTCAGGTCTTTACACTGGTAACTTATGTCCCTCTTATGTCTTTCAAACTGCATGCTGTCAAAACCAGGAGAAATAAAAGATAAATTTTTTTCTTTTTGATATTTTCTGCACCAACAAAAACTAAAAGAGGTTTTGAAAGGACATTCTCTTGATTTGGCTTGTGCTTGGTACCTGCTTTCATAATACCCTCATTAGGCTGGGATTTTCAGAAGCATTTAGCTCCTAACCTAACTCTACTGAAATAGTAAGTAATGGAAGTATTAAATCAATATTTAGGAAAGGTATCGCTATTACTGCTGCTGTCATAGTACACGAGCACTGCACACTCTTTAAACATGCTCCTTCTGGGAAGAAGAGAATAAAGAAGCACGGAGAGACAAAGTTATTTTTCTACTGATTCTTGGTTTGCTGGGAATGAATTCAACCTATGCCTCCTGAGAGGTTCTTTAATTATAGAATTATCTTTGCTCACTTACATGTAATCACCTATAATCTGTCTGCAAAGAGAAGAAAAATCAGACTTACTTTAGAAAATCTACCTAAGAAATAAAAATTTGATTTACAAGGTAGAGCAGTTACATCATTTTTCATTTTAGATAAGATTTTAAAAGACCATTCAAGAAACTGTGTCTTAACATTTTCATTCTCCAGTTATAGAAGTTGTATGTTAACATGCTATTTTATGCAGCATGGAATGCAATAATATTAAAAAAGTTTATAAAAGACTACTAAGACTACTAAATCTTTTCCTGGTAATAGGCACCAAAATACTTTCAATTTGCAATTAGAGAGGGCAAAAAAAGGAATGAGAGTGAGGGACATTAGAGAAGTTTAAAATTGCTACCCAAGTTGAACTTTCTAAGAATTAAACCAAATTCTAGTGTAGACAAAACCCCATAAAACAAATCTCTCTGATATCAAAGACATTTTGATAATATTTTCTGATTTTAAAATAGAGCCTGTTGTATTAATGCAAAAGTAAAACAAGTATCTTTTTATATTTTGTTCTAATACTTTAATTTCTTTTTCTAGTGTTTGTACTTTATTCCTGATTTGAAAATCATAGGATGAGTCAGTATGATTCTATCATTCACAACAAACCTATTTCTCAAGTTTAGTTATTTGGATTAAGCTGATGTTTTCCTGTGTCTCACAGCCATATTTTAAATGTTCACTTCTAGCAATTCAAAAGAAGAGATAATTGCATAGGTCCACAAAGCAGATAAATGCTTGAGTGATAGTCATAGCTCAGAACTGCAGTAGATGACATCTTTAGTTTAAAATAAATGATAATAGAAAAGCTAAGAAGAAAAAGAAAGGAAGCAGGAAGCAGGAGGAAGAAGGAAAAGAAAAAGAAAACCAGATTATCTTACCAATAATTGATATCGGCTTTCTGGCAAATCGTATTCTTCCTTGGAAGCCAACATACTTACTCCTGCAGCCTGCAGACCACAATCGGACCACATATTCAGCACCAAAAAACACAACCAGAACGATTTCCTATCAGAATTGAAAGGACAAAGTATCATTTTTTTTTTTCATTAAAAGACAGACTACAGTTTTCAAGTCTAATTTATTCCTATAACTAATATAAATAAGCTTGTTGAGATGAAAGATGCAATAAGAACGATTGTGTCTAACCTGTTCATTTTTATAGGCATATGCCAGCCATTATGTAAAAAGGAGATATAATCTGTTCATGAATGTGATTTGCATGAATAAAAGGATGGATTAAGCTCCATTCCATCAGTATATCATAGGGAAAACCACAATATTATTCTTCCTCTGTTTCGTTTCAATACTTAAAAGCTTTAAAAAAAAGGATTGGAGAGAGGCCACAGGCATATCATTCCTAAAACTAAGAAGCATGTGAAACATTTCTAGATCATGAAACATAATTTATAAACATAAACCCAGAAAGTTTAATGTCAACTTCTGTATATTCAAAATAGAATCATAGAATATCTCAAGCTAGAAAGGACCCATAAGGATCATTGAGTCTAGCTTCCTGCTCTTTGTAGGACTATCTAAAACTAAACCATATGACTATTGTCCACATACTGCTTGAACTCTGTCAGGATTAGCACCCCTCATGGGGCCCGTTCCACTGATCAACCACCCTCTCAGTGAAGAACCTTTTCCTAATATCCAGGCTGAACTTTCCTTGATTCAGCTTCATTCCATGTCATCACGTCCTATTGTCGCGCACCAAGGAGAGAAGATCAGCACCTCCCCTCCATTCCACCTCTTGAGGAAGTTGTGGACTTTGATGAGGTCACCCCTCACCCTTCTTTTTCCCAAGCTGAAAAAACCAAATGACCTGAGCTGCTCTTGCCCTTGAGGCCTTTCACCATCTTGGTCACCCTTCTCTAGACACACTCTAATAGTATGATATCCTGCTTATATGGAGGCATCCTAAACTGCTTGAGGTGAAACTGTGCCAGTGCAGTGTAGAGTGGGAAAATCGCCTCCCTCAGTTGGCTAGCTATGTACCCCTGGGCACAACTGACACACTATTGACTCATATTCAATTTGCTACGAACCAAAACCTCCATATCTCTTTCCACACTGCTGCTCTCTAGCCGCTAAGGCCCTAATTTGTATGTATAACCCAGACTGCTCCATCCCAGGTGGAGAATTCAACACTTACACTTGTTAAATTTCCTTTGGTTGGTGATAGCCCAGCTCCCTAGTCTATCCAGATCACCCTGTGAGGCCTCTCTACCCTTGAGGGAGACCACAGCTCCTCCCAGTTTAGTATCATTGGCAATCTTATTTAATGTACCTTTGATTCCTGCATCCAGATCATTTATAAAAACATTTAAGAGCACTGGCTCCAGAACTGAGCCTTGGGAAACCCTACTGGTTACTGCCTGCCTGCCTAGTGTAACCCCATTTACCCTTTGAGCTCAACCCATCAGCCAATTGCTCACACAACATATTATGGACTTGCCTAGCTGTGTGCTGGACAGTTTATCCAGAAGGATATAGTAAAAGACGGTATCAAAATCTTTGTTAAAATCTAAAACCACTGTAATTACTGACTTCCCTCAGTCAGTTATGGATGACCTTACCATAAAAGGAAAATAAATTAGTTAATAACAAAGACTTTCCCCTTGTGAACACATGCTGACTATGACTAATGCCTTCATTGTCTCTCAAGTGGTTTTCGGTAACTCCCGGAATAACCTTCTCCATAATTTTACCAAGCACTGAAGTGAGACTGACAGGCCTGTAATTACCAGGGTCTTCCTTCTTAACCTTCTTGAAAACTGGGACAACATTTGCCAGTCTCCAGTAGACTGGGACCTCTCCAGACTCCCAAGACCACTGAAAAATAATGGAGAGAGGTCCTGTGATGAGATCAGCCAGCTCTTTCAGTAAGAACCCAAGAGCCCAATGCTATCTCTAATTCTCCTTTTGCTATTAATGTTTTTTTAAAAGCCCTTTTTGTTGTTCTTCACAGTGTTAATGAGCTTGAACTCTTACTGAGCTTTGGCCACATGAATTTCCCCCCTGCCATGTAGAACAGCATCACTAGTTCTCTCGTCACCTGTAATTGCTTCCAAAGTCCATATACTTGCCTTTTCTGCCTAAGTTCTAGAAGATTCCTGCTCAGCCAAGCCAAGCTTCTACCCCACTTACTTGACTTCTGACACTTTAAAAATGACTGCACCTGTGCTCTTAAAAAGTGACCACCATTCATGGACCCCAATACGTTCCAAAGCAGAATCCCAGGAGACCTTACTAACTAGCTCCTTCAGCAGCCCATATCCAGGATTGAGGTTTTGCTGGCAGTTTTTCTCCTATAACCAACTTCCTAAACTTAGCTACTTCGTGGTCACTGTGACCAAAAGAGACACCAATCACTGCTTTGCCCTCGTGTCTCTCTTTCTGTTTACAAACAACAAATCTAGGAGACTACCTTTCCTAGTCAGCTACCTGCACCAATAATTTATCAACATGCTTCAGAAATTTCCTGGACCTCTTTGTGTCCACTGTATGATATTCCCGGTTGATGTCTGGGAAGTTAAAATCACACATAAGGACAAGGGCAGTTTGTAGAATAATTCATCAGTGTCATCATCTTGACTGGATGGTCAATAGTAGACTCCTACAAGAACATCTACTTGCTTTATCCTTCACCCTTACCTAGAAGCTCTCAACTGTCTTATCGTCAACTGTAAGCACCATACAATCCAACCCTTCCCTTACGTGCAGCACCACACCCACCTTGCCTGCCCTGCCTATCCTTCCTGAAGATCCTGTAGGCATCCATGATGGCACTCCAGTCACTGAACTTATCCCACCAGGTTTCACTTCTGCCAATGATGTTGTAGCTCTGGGCATGGGCCAAAGATTCTAGCTCCTCTTGTTTATTGCTTATTAGCGTGCATTAGTATAAAGACATTTCAAATGTGCTCCAATGTACTCAGCGTATCATGGAGTAGACTGAAGGACCTCACTAGCACACCATCCTTCAAACATCAGCATGGCACCCCCAGGCTTATGTCCAGCAAGTCTGGTTTTATCCCTTTCCCCCTTCAAATCTAGTTTACAGCTCTTTCAGGAAGCCCTGCCAACTCCTGTGCAAAAATCATTTTCCCTCTTTGAGACAGGTATACTGTGTCTGTCACCAGCCTGCTTGGTGTCCCGTAAACTGACCCATGATCAAAAAACCTAAAGTCCTGCAGGTGACACCAGGCTTAAAGCCAGCTATTGATATGCTGGCTCTTCCTGTTTCTTCCCTCATCATTCCCTGCAACTGGAAGGACAGAGGAGAACACTACTTGTGCTCCTGGTCCCTTAACCAGTTATCCCAGGGCTATGAAGTCTGTCCTGATTACCTCAGCTTTCTTGTAGCAACTTCAGCACTATCTACAAGAAAAATCAATAATGGATAAAATAATCTAAGGTTCTGTATCAGGGTACAAAGCTTCCTCATCACATCTTTAACCCTGGCCCCAGGGAGGCAGCAGAGTTCCCTACAAACTGGATCCAATCTGTCTATGGGCAAACCCTGCAGATTGACACCTGGGTAGCAGAATGTTCCCATCAGAGCTCTGTTTGGGAAGCTGCATCAGCTGTGGCAGGTGAGGAATTTAGAGAAGACACAGCCTTCTGTCTGTTGGATACCACTGCTCCCTGAATAAGCCAGCAGAGCTAAAGTGCCCTTCCTGCATGCAAACTGTTGCACCATTCCAAGTTTGCCCACCCTGGTCACTAGCACTCCCCAGGGGTTTCCTTTATGGGAGGGGGGCTTAGTCTCACCCATGTGCCATCTGCCACTGTCAGGTGAGTTGTGGGCTCCTGCGAATCCCTTGGCTCCCCATGGGGTTCCCCCAGTTGAGGATCCCTCCCCCTGTCCACCATGATATAGCACTCTGCTGCAGATCATGGTAGTACTGGAGCTGCTCGCCTCCAGTGACTGAGGTGAGCAGTATATAAAGTAAAGCACTTGTGCATAACCAAGGATCAGTGCGCTTTGAGATACTTTTAAAGGAAGCAGATTTTTAAAACTCACAACATGGAAAGACTTGAGATATTTGTGCCTTCCTTCCTTGCTTTCCTCCACCACTGCAACATGCTAGCACAACCAGGCTTTGTTCCAATCCAAACTGTATCCAGAGTCACCAAACACCTACTACATAAATTACAGCTTTGGAAAATATTTGTATTTTAACTTAAACATGCTTGCGATCTTCATCTGGGGAATTTTAAAGCACCCAAAGAGTGAATACGCTTAAATCACTATTTTTACTGAATAACAATACCAACCTGTCTTTAAAACTGAAATTCTGAGTGGTTGAAAAGAGACCAACATATTTCAAAGCTGAAAAACAGGTAAGAAAAACTCTACACTAATGTGCAAAACTTCATGTCAACTTTGATTTTTAACAAAGTTAGGTTAATATTTCTGTATTCATTTCTACCTTCTTGTTTGGGCTGGAATGAGAACTAAGAAAATATGCACAATCTTCCTCTGTTTTCATGGCACTTTCTGCCTGACTAAAATCAAGGATTAGTAGAAAGCTAAGAAAGTTTACAGCACAGTTTCAAGGCAGAAGCACAGGAAGAAAAAAAAAACCAACAACAAATTAGCTCCACAAGTCTGATTTTTTAAAATTCCTCTATTATGTAGAACTTCTACAGCTAAGTTTGTGTTCTGTCTGAAATCTAAATGCAAGCATTTATTCAAGCATCAAAGCACAATTTCAAGAATACTCTTCAAAGGAAAACAATTCTTGCATTTCAGGAACTGTGCAAAATGCTCTCTCACTTATTAAATTGTCTATGTTTTTAGCAGGTTCCTGGTATCATCACTCAATTGCATTTGTTTCGAAGTCTCTTAGTAAGGATCTCTTATTTCCACCAAAGGAAGCAGAACACTATACAGACCTAATAGATCTTCTGGAGGAATAGCACTGAAGCTTTGCTTTTTGACTGGGAAGTCAGAAGCATTTCATCCTGTAATTAGGCAGAAAGCTAACACCAAAGCTTGAACTGAGCATTTCTGAAGCAAACAGAACCATGTCCTTATCTGCAGACCAAAATGGCTGATCTCTACCTCAGAAATACATGTTTTCACAGCTTTAGAGGAAGAAACAAAATTAGAAAGCATAGCTGATATGATTTTTTTGTTGTTGTTGACAATGTTGGTACCTTAAACTTCCCTTATGGAAGATATCCATAGCAATTAAAATGAAAAAAAAAAACCCCTGTGCCATCCAACTGCATCAAAAGCACTCAGTGGTAGTTTATTCACTGCTGGTCCTAACAGACAACACTGATTGCAGTGGAAGAATCACTTCTACAGAAACTGCATACCAGAATCACTGGGTCCGTTAGGTAAAAAATTGTGAAGAAAGAAGACAAGCAGATAAGTACCGAGGAAGCAAAAACTTCTTAGATTTAGATTATTCCTTTATGATACCCTGAGGGTACTTTTAAAAGCTAAAACTTAAACTGTATGTGGCCTGAGGGTATTTTATTCTCAAGAAAAATTCCAAACCCAATGATTTTATTTCAGCTACCAACAAGAAACCATCTTGGTTACGTCCAGGAAACCCTGCTGCAGTCAATAAGGTTGAACAGTCTATGGAAAAGAAAAATAAATTGTTGAGAAGAAGGAGGGAGAAGGAAGAACCTACATCTTCAGTAAATCTGGAATTTTTTACTGATCTCAGTTCATTTTGTCCTGAACAGGTGTCCACAGCCATTAACATATTATTTGTCAACAGCTTCAGAAAGGTCATGGAAAGAGCATGGAAACTGGATAAATAACACAGCTCTATAGGTGGTCTCAAAAAAAAACCAAACCAAAAAACAAAACCCCACCACTTTTGTTGTATATATTTCTAATGAAAGATAGAAGACATTCATTGCCAGGGCTGTCAAGGCTGATCAAGCTTCACCTCACTAAATTCACATTTATAAAAGCACTAAACTTCCTCCTTTTCCTCCTATACACATAAATACTTTTCATAACCTTAAATTTATTGCCTCATATTTACCTTCTGGTAATGACAACAAAACCCAGAAATTTTCTGCATTCAAAAAGTCAGAAAAAAATACTTGTTCTCACCGAAATGGCAACAAAAGATGATGAGGAGTTGTTGTAGACAAAACATGAAACAGAAAAAAATCTGAAAAAATACATATGCAAATTAAATATTATGCCAAATATACTCTTGACGACTGACATCCATCTGTATGTCAGTTTGAGATATCTCTCTAGCCTTCTGATATTTTCCAGAACCCTTGCTTTCAAAATGGGATTATACTCACAAGCAACCCGCAAAATTTATATTTAATATTATTTAATATTTTATATATTCATATTTAGGCTCCCAGAAGTATTTTTCCCCTTTTCCTACAAGTGGTGAAGGAAGGATATGTAATGGAGGATTCTCAAAAGATTTCATGAACTTAGAAAATCATTTAGCATCAAAACAAAGCTGTGGATTAACTCCTCTAATGAAATCCAAATAAAAATAATAAGTAGGAATAAACCATTACCTCAAAAAAAAAAAAAAAAGCACCATATTAGGCTTGATCAAAATGGAGTTAATAAATACCCTTGGCTACTCTATGTAGTAATAAACTTTGAGTTTCAGCCTTCCATTTTTCTCAGCAATTCTTCTCTGAAGTCATATGAGGAAAGAAGTGAAAGCAATGCTGCATATCCTGTGAACAGAGCAGCTGCCATAAACTGTCAGGACATTTGACGTGTCAGGACATTTGACGTGACCCATTGAAGGATCATGAGAGAGGTGTGGAAAAACCCAGAGCATCATCCTTTGTCTGGGGCACTGAACCTGCTCCAGAAGCACAGCCAGAGGCACACTGTACTTACAAATGTGCCAGCAGAGAGGGTAATTCAAATTATCTTTCAGGAAGTGGAGCACAGAGTAAGGAAACAAGAGTCCAGACCAGATTCTTCACACTCACATGTTAGCCTCTTCCTGTTTTGTTAGTGGTAGAGGATACTTTTGGCAATTCAAATTGCCACAGTAATACTAGGGAAAGCATTTAACGTGCAGTAACTGTCTATCCACTGTAAAGAACTGAATTATAATTACAGATTTTAGGCTGGGCTTGTACTATCTAATATCTCTGCTACAGTCAGCAGCAGTGCTCCATTATTCTGTGCTTGTCCCTGTTGTCAGGGAAAAAAACCACCAAAATTTTCTTATTCTTTGCCCAGTCTGGTGGAAGCCCTTAAACACATTTCATCATTGTATTTTTTTGTTTGTTTTCTTAAGTCTACCCACTGCATAAGTCTTTTCTTTTCCCCACACAAAATAAATCCTAAATAATACATAATGATTTTTTTGCTATTCTTATTATAAATGGATTTTATTAATGTTATTAAAAATATGGGGAAAAAAAAGCTAAAGAGATATATATATGTACGCAAATAACTTCCATTTGTATCTAATTTGATCAGCCAAATAAGAAAGTCTTGTGGAAAAGCCATCAAGTTTTACCCAAGAGTGTCATTGATAACCAAATAAAAAGAATGCTCACATTAACACAGAAAATAAACATTTTCTACAGGAGCGTGTGTAAGTGAAATATATAGCCTGGAAATTACAATATGTTCCAGTACGGTTACGGATAACTGCACAGGGGAAGCAGGAGAAGGGAAGGACTTCGGCTGGAGGGATTAAAGTGCACACATGAAAAAGAAGAGTATTTTCTCAGCTGCAGCTGTGTTTTGGGTGGAGAGCACACACAAGGCTCTCTTCACTTTTTTTATTGGGAATTTAGGTGCTTGGGTAGAAGGAGGAAGTGGGATGGCTAAATGAATAGTGTGTGCTCATGAAGATTCAATCAAGGAATGGCAGCTCAAAACAATGAAGCCTCAGAAGCAGGCATAAAGGTTTAATAGTCCAAATGTTTGCACACGTGTACTTATGTCCAAAATTTAATCTGATAAACTGTCTTCAAAGATTTCCAGTCCTTAGAGTTGAAAATGTCAATTTAGGGACCTGTTCAGCTTAGTAGTTACTCAAAGGCTATGAAAACCTACTGATACTGAAAATGCTTATTTCCTATCATCAAGCTTGCACTTACAAAAATCACAGATGTTATATGTGAAAATATAATATTCAATATATGGAAGAAATTATGTCAAATGCTGTGAAGTGTCCTATAGTATCATCAGCTTATTCGGACTTACATGTCTTAGATGAAGCCAATGCACTTAATTCTCAAAAGTCTGATTGGATATAAATAGATTTGTTTAACATTTCTTTAAAAATGTTTCCATGCATGCCTGATAAATATGCTGAATTCGCTGACTTCATAACAGGAGTATCTTCATCTTAGAGTTTATTGATGTTTGCTATTTCCTGTAGAAATGAAGTTGTATGTTAATGAAGGCAGTGCATGATGCTCTAGTCACATTACATGTGACAACTACCATTCAAGTGAGTCATTTTGAGCAGGCCTTTCTTATAGATTACCAAGGCAAACACAATCATACAGTGAATCAAGAAGATTTAAGAAGTTAGTACCTGAAGTTTTTAATTCTCTATAGATCCACTAGTACCCCACAGGAGCCTTCCAGTTCTCCAGCAGCATGTCTTGAAACCTGACCTGAAGGGACCACCTCTAGTAAGAGGGGATGGGTTTAACTTTGCTCCTGGAATCTATCCAATGTGAATATCCACTTTGGAATTGTAAATAATCATCTCCATGTTTCTAAACCTTTTGATTTGGAAGGGTCTCACAATTTCAGGGAGAGGAATTGGAAAAATCCTGCATGTACCTCCACCTTCCCCTCACTCCCAAGTAAGAAATATTTCTCTAGTCTCTTGGGCCACATTCTGAAACCACTTTGCAAAGAAAACTCTACTGAGCTAGGGGAAGAAGTGAGTAAAATTTGACTAAAGGCATTATGAGTTGGCCCTTTTTTAGCTTGTCTCAGCCATACTTACTGCGCAATTATTACTTTTTGATATAGTTGAAAAGCACACAGCAATCATCCAACACATGTTCTGTACTGCATTAGGTCAACTCACAAGGCAATATAACCCACAAAACCAGTTGCATTATAGTTCACATCTAGAAACTTCATATTTACATTTGATCCCAGAAAGACTATGACAACTCAGCAGGACACTTAGCAGACAACAGCTTATAGAATGTGCTGAAGGACTTGTGGACTGGGTTTTTTTTTTCCTAATATGTTTAATATATGAAGCAGTATTCCATATCTATTCTAATAATGTTTTATATTGTAATAATATAATATTTCTAATCTATGTTTTTCTTCTTCCCACAGACTAACCAGAAGCTCAGAAAGAAAAATGTGTTCTCCCTCTTGTTTTCCCACTCACAGGTTTACAAAGAATAAAAGAATAAAGCAAAAGCCTTTAAGTCATGTGGTTATTTTTATTCAGATGTATTCTACACTAATATAGTCTGACTCTTCCATAGCATAAAAGAAACAGCGTTTTCTTCTACTGAAGCAGTTTACCTGTCAGTGCCTTTAAGAGATTGGACTCATCAACACCTATTACAATATACACCACATGAATACCACAAAAAAACCTCACTAAATATTATTAGAACTACTCAGCGTGCCATAATCTATAAGAAATCCATTATCATCTGTAAGAAATGATCTGGTGAGGCCAGCAGGAAGATTACCTGTGAAATTCATGTATTAGACTATCAACACATCATTTAATTAATCAGACCTGGAGTGTTAATGCTATGTGGCAATGCCATGTGGAGTTATATATTAGCATAACAGCAGACAACGGATAAAAATTCCACCATTTTTACTTTCTAACACTGATTACTTTGATGGGGTGGAGAAAATGCCCTCAAACCTATTAGAATACATACTTGTTACCATAAATCATAGAGAAGACTAAATTAAGCTTAAACACCATAGATCCTTGTTTCTACTCTGCTAATAGATTAAAGATGATACAGCATTTTATGACGTGACTACATAGCTTAAATGGGAGAAGGGACAAAAATAAAAGAATAGGATTGCTTCTCTGCTGTGGACAGGAAGAGTACACGCTTTGAAAATGGTGTCATCAACTCAATACCTTCAAAAAGGAAAAACCATCCTGATGTCCAGTTCAGAAACAGAGCAGTTAAATACACACACACCTTAGCTGGCTTAAGTAAGCCAACTATCACTTGGTACTCTGAAGTTTCAGTACTCTGAGAAACCCAGCCTATATATAAAGCAGGAGGATGTGTTCATGGCGTATGATGCAAAAGAAATCATTCTATAAATCCAAAACCAAGCAGTGACTTCAGGAAGGACACAGAACAATATGACCCATCTGCAGCCTAGAACCCTTTCATGAGATCCTTAGGCCCTGGCTCCTAAACAGAGCCACAGCATAAGCCTCTGCCTTGAAAAGCTTAAGCAGCAGCTGATGCAGGAGCTCCTAATCTTGCATCTCAGCATTTTCTCCAACAGGATTTGCAAACACAGGAATGTTAACAAAAGCTATGTGCTAAATGCAGTCACTACATGAGGACTGCTGGCAGCCAAGCAACATGAGAGTAGTGGGCCTACAACAGAGGCAACAAATGAGGACCCCGAAAACAGAGTCTTTAACGGTATTGTGTACCCTCTAGAACTGTACAGCTACGAATTACAGGTGTTAATTTGTTTGGAAGATAGGCTGTTGCTTTTTCTAGCAAAGAAATATGTCAGAGGAAAGCAGATGCGTAAAGTCTGTCTCCCAAAGGAAGAGGTACCACAGGAGCTGAGATCATTTAGAAAAACCATGGGAAGCCAGGATCCAGCCCTGCTGAAACGGAGGGTGATCCCACTGAAATGCTAAGACTATCTACCTTATTTGTGGCTCTACTGCAGAAAGTTTCTAGGACAGCTCATGCCCTTTAAAGTCTTATCCACAGGCCTGAGAAAACTACAGTAGGAAACCACCCATCAGGAGAGTATGGCTAGAACCTAGTGACCCCTGGTGAAAGCTCAGAAATACTTTACCTATTTTAGTATAGAATAGTTTTGTAAGAAAGCCTTCCTCCTTTGCATTGAAAAAAGACCTCTATCAGAGATACAACGCTGAAATAACTAAGCTTTTGGTCCAGTCCAGCAAATTAATTCCTGCAAATTTTTTCCATTACCACTTAGCCCGAAAATATTGCAGTGGTTTTACATTTAGCTTATGTGCTCTGAACTGAAAAGCACATTAAGATAAACAGTATTTTCTATTCCTGTTTCATTCCAATTGCAATCACCACAGCATTAGATACATCACAATGCACAATTAGAATTTATATTAAGAAAGTGGAATCAATGTGCTTTATAGCAAAACCATTCCATTTTCTCAAAGTCAAGAACACTCTTGGTATTCTTAAATTGAAAAGGTAATTAACATCAAGATATTAAAACAGTGAAAAATTACCCTTTCACCTGCAAAACTGCCATTATACAGATTTATGATTTATCCTGTTCTGTTACTCACAGTGTGTAAAAACCTCATGTGTATGGTGAAAGCAATATTTTTCTCTTGTTTTTAACACAGCACAATTACTGAAAATATTCCCACGGGCTAAGAAACTCTTTTTTGTAAGGTCTTTTACAATAAAAATACAAATCTGTCTTTTGTAAACTACCATGGTGACCTCTCCTGGTAGAAAAATATATGACCTCTAACCATGAAAACAATCCGATTAATCCTCAAAGGAGGAATAAAATCTGGTCCACTCTATAGCTGATTTTTTAATGCCATGTCCTTAAAGATCTAGATGCTATTTACTAATCAAAACTGACACACAGACTACTAGATCATTAAGAAAATATAACAGATTTCTGCTGCAAAAGAGGTTTTTGCAACTTTAAAAGAAAATAAAAATTGTTAGAATCATCTTAAAGTACAATAAAATTATAACTTTATTAATTAATTAATTTTAACAACTGGAAGGATAAAATGTTACCTACAAGTGACACAACAAACGAAGCCTGGAAAAGTAGATGGACATAAGTATATGCATGGTTTGCTGAAAACATAGGGGTTTTTTATTTTCAGGCATAAACTTTGTAAATGAAAACAATAATTTCCATGGGAATTTTAAGCAAAATACTCCTAACCATTTTTTTTTTAATTATTTTTAATCTCAGTCACTTAGCTACTGTGATCTTGGGCTTGGACAACTTTAAGGTTTGTCTATGGCTATGCAAAAAGTCTGTTCAATACATCAGCAACTCTTTGAGAACAGCTCAAGACATTCTTTGCTTTGTACAACCACCCAACAAGACTAACCAGCGAAAAAATACAAACTTGTTGTATAATATGCACACACACCTGAAAAAAGGTGGCTAAAGAACCTTAACATTAAACATTAGATTAAATAAGATTTTAGAGGATCATGCTTAGAACAAGGAGTATAAAAGGAAGACTTAAATACAAGTTATAAATATTAATAGCCAAAAAGAACAGTCAAGCAAGCAGATTCTTTTGCAATGATAGACATTATAAGCAATCAACACATTTAATTGATCTGTTGAACTCAACAAGTGGTGGCAAGAAGAACTAAAATGGCTAGACCTCTGGGAAATACAGTCAGTGGAAATAGGGTTAACCAGTGACAGAAAGACAAGAAAATGATAAGAGTGTATATATTTATTTTAAGAACAACTAGATTGAAACCCGCTCTAGTATTTCAAGAGTAACATTTTCTTCTTTTAATTATCTGTTACCAAAACCATCTGTATATATCACAAGTGAAGAACTGAAGTATGAAATTATTTGAAGTAAGTAGGGTTTCTAATTAAAAAGAAATAATACTATGATTGATTTATCTTAATTTCTCAGAACACGCATTTTGAAATAATTTTACATTTAGAAAAGAATAACAAGCAACAGCTGAGGATGATGGAAGAAAAAGACAGCTGTCAGGTTTTGCCTCCTTCAAGAACACTTTTCAAGAGCCAGGTTCCTGGCAGAAAAGTGTATGGAAACACAGCTCTGCAGATCATGCAGGAATCATAAGCTCATTCTGCACTCAGTCACATGGTATTTAAGGAGTACTTATGAAATCATTGGAAGGTGGCAGATAAACACAATTAATAATTAGGAGTCAAGTGTATCAAAGACAGAAAGTGAACAGTGTTGAGTCAAGATTAAGTATTGACTGTAGGAAAACCCATAATCACTGTTCTTGACCTGTGCTTGGGGGAAGCTTGACAAATATCTCCATGAGTGCCAAAGGTGTCTAGACGGTAATTAAGTAGGGAGGAAGGAGGGAAAAAAAAAAAAAAAAAAAAAAAAAAAAAACAGGGTTTTAAGATTTTTCTTTTTCTTCCCTCTTTTTGCCAGAAGCAGAAACCCAGT